>JZLH01S0035020.1:22901-34345 GCA_001188425.1 Eucidaris tribuloides
AAAGTGTCACTTGTGTGGGGTCTGTCGCAAGTTATGTGTGGTCACCTGTGTTTGTACATTATCTCAGAGACTCCAACCCTAAACACCTCTTAAGCGGGAGATTCTCTCGTCGAGACCCCCTAGCAAACGGGAGACTCTAATGTAACCCACATCACCAGCGCAAAGCACGAAATTCCTTGTGGCCAGAGGCCATTTTTAAGGTTTTAGAAGCTCTCTGGTGCTATCTTAGGCTTATTTTTGGATATATAACAACACTAAATCAGGTAAAATCCACTGATTCAGATTGATTTTTTTTTTTTCAAAAAGGTGGTTGGATGGGAGAAAAAAGGAGAAACACAGCTAGGGCGGGAGAAATTAAAACTCAAGCGGGAGGGCGGGAGATTTTGTGAAAATGGACTCAAAGCGAGAGATCTCCCGCCAAAAACGGAAGAGTTGGAGTCTCTGTTATCTCTCTTATCCATTCCTCCCATGTCACTTTAATATCGGGATGGTAGTCTGTACCAATGTGGCCGGATAACCGAGCGAGATCGGACTGTAGTTTTCAAATTCTCATTGGCACATATTTCATTTGATTTCTTGTAGGCTTGCTCCAGATGTAGTCTTCCTGCAAGAAGTTAATCCCGAGACATTCCTGTTACTGGAGGGGAGACTGTGCGCCCGGTATGACTTCTTTCCTGGTGGCCGAAGGATGTATTTCACCTTGCTGTTGATAAAGAAAGCTTCCAAGAGTGGAACAACAACTGCCGATGTACAACCATTTCCGAACTCCAAAATGGGGAGAAACCTCATTGAAGTAAAGGTACAAATATGTTCGATGATATATCACATCATTTTCCTTTACAAAGGCTGCTGTCACCATTCATAATGCATGACATGAGTGGCCTTTGTAAAGTAAGACAATGATGAAGAGTAGTAATAAGATGTTAAGTGGCTTAATAGGAAGTAGAGAAGCAAGGAGTGGAAGTATAGTAACATTAGATTTCAATTTGATTTTTTGGTCTGTAGTGACAAAAATACTTCTTGTCTGATAGTCTATTTTTAGACAGTGCATGCATGGAGGTCCCGCATGGGCAGTGCCAGTCATGAAAGAATTAAGCCCCGAAACACGCATTTGGTGGTACATGCGCTGAGACAGTCAGTCACTCAGCACGTGCTATACGCGCCATGTAAGGCATATTCAATCAATGATATTTTCACTTTACCTTGGGCTTTGTAAATGAAAGATGTACCATTTTGCAGGAAAAATTTCAAAGATTTCAATCCAATGTCAACATTTGGAATATTTGGTGAAGAGAACGTTGAAATAATCCTTCGAAAATAACAAAACCAAAAACTTTCCCCAACAACTTTTCAATGGGTTCATTATCAATGTAAAATAATTTGCCTTTCCACAAATTTGACACTAAAATGAAGGGAAATATATGCTCTTTGCAAATGTGGCCAATGGCGCGCATCACATTCACGCGCTGAGTGCATGCACACGTGGTCGTAGAACGTGATAGGGTTATCGAACCCGAACTATAAGTAGGGCCTACTATAATAGGCATGAAGTGAGATTTGAAACTGTGTGTCTAGAACATACACTACACAAATATTGTTTTTTTTGGCTCATTTTTCAAAATCTAGGTAATTTCTGATCTTCAGATTTCACAGGCAAGTCCTTTATCAATAGCCTAAGGATGTAAATAATGTTTTACTGTGTTATGGGGGGGTTGCAAATGAGATTCCCCACTTTTAACCCGTTGGAGACGGTTTGATTTTGATTTAACACGCATTTCCCATAGACTTCGTGACGAGATATCTCGTCACTCGTCTTCAACGGGTTAAGGGAAAAGAATTTGAATTTGAAAAGAATTTTTCTCATCTCTTTGCTTCTGTAACATCTCCATCTCTCCATCATAGACTAAGTGTCTCGGCGTTGATCTCGTTTTGATGACCTCACATCTGGAAAGTGGCAAATCAGAAGCCAACGAACGCAAGCGTCAGCTGTCCCACATTCTGGGTGAAATGCAGGAGCGGGAACAAGACAGGGTTGTCTTATTTGGGGGTGACACAAACCTCAGAGATAATGAGGTAAGGTATAACCTCCCCCCCCCCACCCCCCCCCATGCACTCGCCACACAGATACTCCAACCCTTGGCATTTGGGCTTGTTCGCAGTAATTGTCAAAGTGGATTGACACACTTCAGTTTGGTAGAGCTGGTGATAATTGATCTAAACCACATTCGATTATCGTGATAAAAAACATCGTCGATAACACGATTTATCGCGTAATTTGAAAAACAGATTTGTGATGAATAAGGTAAATCTATTAAAAATTGACAGTTCACCCTGTAGGGTTGTTATCAAAACGTGGTCAAAACAATGTTGCTTTCTGTAGACCCTCTTGTAACTAGATCGGAGAATCATGGTGCCGACTGTTTATAAATACACTGCACTGTAGCATTTTTGGTGGGCATGTTGACAGAATTTGTATATATTTACACTAAACGCACTACTGCTTTTGATATCACAAGTTTGATAGCTGAACAGTATGGAGGTCTCTCAAATATTCCCACCGTCCTGTTTCTACCTATTACAGGCAGAAGCACTTGTGCGCAGAGTAGGGCTGAGTCATCCCGTTTAATAAAATTTCCGTTTAAACGGTGCTCCTAAACGGGCGTTTACGGATTAAACGATTTTGTCAAGTCGTCAAATCGATGTCAAAAACAAATGTCGGGAGTTCAGTCAGTTCGCTTTTTCAGGGTCGGACATTATTAGCGCTAATATCAAGTTCCGTATTGCGCTAAAAAGGATCGTGGGGAGTTTGTTTTTTAGGATGAGAAATTATTAGCACTATTATTAAGTTCCGTATAACACTAAAAAAGATCTTTGGGAGTTTGTTTTTAAAATGAGAAATTATTAGCGCTAATATTAAGTTCCGCATTACATTAAAAAGAAATTGTGGAGTTTGATTTTGAATGTCTTGTTTTTGAATAGAAAAAAAGGGTAAAATCATTTACACTTACACCGAAATTTGTAAACGTTTACACCCTCTGACGGGTGCTTCAAACAGTAAACGACCGTCATGACTCAGCCCTAGCGCAGAGTATTCATAGAGTTATGGGGATTTCTTGGTCCCTCCCACTGCAGTGCATGTATTTAGACCATTAGGTTTTCATAATTGATGATAGTTTGGGCCATATCGTGCTTGGGGTGATATTTTTAAATAATCATAAGATCATTATTGTGTATTCAATATTTTTTCAACATCGTCTAATTTCGATATTATCAAAATATCGCCCAGCGCTACTCTGAACCAAGTAATATACTGTATATGAAAGCCATCATATCTATGGTTTAATCTACACCATATTAGATTGGAAGGAGCTAGTTGAAAAAATCTGCATGTTTTGAAGACCCTTCATTGTGTACATACCATGCTGGATTTCCGTCCGATTGTTCACACATAGCATTCAGTCCTGTTACATGTGTAAGATGGAATTTTAAATCGAAGCTTCTTGTGTTCAAAAGCCCCTTCATAGTATTTGAATAACAATTGTCATATTCTACACATTATCATGAATTTCATGTCACTTGTAGTAAAATATGAAGCCTAAATTAATGTGCATTAAGTCTATCTGTGTGTCATGGGGTATTGTTTCCCGTAAGTCCGTTCATCCACACTTTCTTGTGAACAAGATTACTGAAGTACCAATTACATTTAGGGACAAATCTGTCAAGGTCAAAGGTTAATGAACTTTGTCCCAAAGTGACAGTTTCTTCCTATAATTTCAGGTAGGAGTGATCACTGTTGATATAATTTGGCAGTTAGGTGTAAAAATAAACGACAAATATTTTAGTAGAGTCAAAGGGGTCAAAAGTCAGTGAACTTCATCCCAAATTGCAATTTTCTGCTAAAGGTTAGGGCTTATATATATATATATTTATATATACTGTACATATCTGATTTGGTCTCATTGCCAAGATAACTTACAAATTTTCTGATCAAATGGGTACATGCATGCATAAGGCTTTAATCAAAACGGGTGGGACTGCGGATGCATAGTATTGCATACCCATCAACTGCGCGCAGTCAACTGCTCTAGTTCACTATAAAGTATGAAATTATTATTATTATTATTTTATGTGGCATCATTCAAAATACAATAAATACAATTTGTTCAATATATAGATATGAAATACATGTATACATGTGCAGTTCTGCTGTGTCATGTCAGGGATGCCAAGTAAGGAAAAGTGAATTTAAAGCACTGTGACCTCAGGTCCTATCCATCCCAACCTGAAGCATGCACACCAGCGCTGAATAAATCAAGAACATTGTATCAATTAATTATTATACGTTATGGTAAAACAATGGCAATTAATTTTAGATAATCCACAAAATACCACAAAGGCAGAACATGCCAGTAAACGTTAGCAACACAAGCTGTATTGCCCCCCCCCCCCCAATCCAAGAACATTGTATCAGTTAATTATTATATCATTGTGGTAAAACAATGGTAATGTAAGTTGATGTGTCAACTGCTGTAAATGAGATTCAATCTGTCATCGGTCGTTCAATCCTTGCAGGTCAAGAGCGTCGGAGGTCTCCCAAGGGTGTGGTGTGAATTGTGGTTGATCTGTGGGAAGCCTGCGGCAAGGAAGAAAAGACAAAATATACGTGGGACCTCTCTACCAACGATAACTTGGAGTGGCAGTACCTGAACCGCCCGAAGCTGCGATTTGACCGCGTCTTTATCAGACCCGCCAAAGAGAGTGCCGTGAATCTGATAGTGGATTCCTTTCAACTGATTGGAAGAGAGAGGCTGCCCTCTTGTGGTAGATTCCCGAGTGACCACTGGGGCATTGTATGTGACTTTGACGTCATACCAGCAGAGTCAGTTTGACGGAACTGACGATTGATAGAAAGTGAGAATTAACCTTTCGTGACTGTCCATGGTACTCGCGAATTTTTGAAATTTAGTCAAAATCCGCGAAAATATTGGCGTATGCATTACCGTGTACAAGGTACAAGACAAATTGTTGCTCATGGGTGTATGCAAGGTGTGGTTGGGAGGGTCTTACAATTCTCCACCCCCCCCCCCCCGAAATTTCAAAAGGTCCAGTTTTTTTCTCAAGGCTTTTTTTTTTTTTAGCAGGCCTTTTCACAATGACATAACTTAACCCGTTAGAGACTAAGTACGAGTTAACTCATGTCGGGGTCTATGGAAAATGGGTGTTATAGTGAAATCAAATCGTCTCCAATGGGTTAATGAGTGTTGATCAGGTACATTCAACTCACATATAGCTGTTACTGTATTTCAATGTGAAAATGTCCAAAAAAAAATTGTGATCATTACCCACCCAGTAAAAAAAAAATGGTGGATTCACCACTGTTGCATACCAGGGTTATAATAATTGTAAAGTAAAGTGCCACCGTGTAATCTTATTTTTAGCTAAGGTCCATTGATATAGTCTACATCAGGTATCAATATTAAAGGGAGAAGGAGCCAGCAGTTAACAGGCATAAGTTAAGAATACAAATGACATTGTGAGAATTATGGTACATGGTGATAAAGACAGCCTAAATAAGGGGTACTGTGTGATACTCCCCTCAGCAAGGCCCTATAAATTAGTTAATTTGTGTTTATTTCGTGTCTTTGCAAGTTTTATCCCAGGATAAAACTTGCAGAAACAGCTATAGGGGGAGGAGCTTATCGATTCAAACAGTGCATACATTACCACGGCGCGACTAACCCATGTCAGATGGCATGCATCGGTCATGCATGGTCATCCAGTGCACATGCGATCTGATTGGTTGGCAAGAACTCAATTTTTTTCTTAATTTATGCCTGTTAGTTGCTGGCTCCTTCTCCCTTTAAGGGCGGGTCATATCGATATATCAATGTTTTGTCAGTCATTATCTGAGCGCGCACCCACGACGGAGCCCAAATAGCCTGATTTTTCACTTTTCCTGATCTTTTCCTGATCCTTCATCTTCACAGTCACATTTACAAGATCAGACAAAATTTTATCAATACAGAAAAAAAATGAATTTTTTTTTTAAAGTGTACCAATACCCTGAGTATAATGTTTGTTAAATAAGTAAAATACACAAAACAAAACCAAAATTCACTTGTCATAGCCCCTGAAATTATACATATTTTGAGAAATCGGATCATAATCTCCATAATATTTTGACACTTGTGCTCCGTGCATTCAAGTTCTGCTCCGTAAGCGCATGTTTTTATGCGTACGCGTTCTAGCAATACGCATACGTTTTTACAATGATATTGCGATGCAATCGGCCCACAACGTTCCATGCAATCCCACCAATCTCGGCACAACTTATACGAACAAAGTTCGGGAAGATATTGCGGGGATCCCTTTAAATGCTGCTCGGGATTATAAATCTTCTTGTCATGTAGATATCGTCTGTTTTGTTGTTGCATTTGTTATGATAAAAAAATGAAGTGTTTTCCCCTGAGATGTCTTCACCCTGCGTGGCTGACTGGCTTTCGGTTCCAGCGGCGGCAGTGCAGCCCTCTTGTATTATTTGAATAGAGTCATATATTATCAAGCAGGAAGCTTAGAATTTCATGTATATTGGTTGCAATTAGGCATTACCTTAAAAAATCCAGATGTATATTTCCAAATAGCCTTTATGCAATCAGAAGGTCTGCAAAATGTACTTCAACTTTGCTGTACAACATTTTTTCCCAAAAACGTTGTTGTGAAAAGTTATAGCTAGTTGAAGTCAGTCATTCAATTTCCTTTCCCGTTACTGAGCGCTCTTTGAAAATAATTCCGCACGTTGGGGTTTCACGGTCCCGCGCACAAAGAGTTAACTATGCCTGATATAACTTCATTACAACATGTTGCTTATATTGGCGTGTAGTCAGTTTGAATATTCTCGTCAATATTTACTTTGTAAAACTTTCAAACACATTTGCAACTTACAATAAGTAAGTCCTGGTTACATTCAAACATTGATCAGGCCTTGTTATGGTAATAATGTTAGATTGTTGTTCGTAACATCACATATCAATCAATGTCCGATTATTCAAGCCAAAATCGGACATCGATTGACATGACATGTGCCATTCAAAACAACAAAAAACATGTTGGCTCACTAGACAACAGGAATGAGATCATGCAGTCCTATTTTGGGGGCTACTTTTTCAACCTTCCGATACAGATTTTTTTTTCTCCAGTCTGCAGTACTACAACCTTGCAATACAATAGACTCTGCATAAGTCGACCTTCCATAAGTTGAATAATTGCTTAACTCGAAGCATTATTTCAGACCACAATATGCAAAACATGTCATATTTACATCTTCTAAGTCAAATTTTGCCCAAGTCAAACAGATTTCTGTGGTCCCAAGAGATTTGACTAAGGCAGAGTCACCTGTATATCTAAAAAGGGTTGATATGGACCAATAAATTATCAAAACCGATATATCGATATGGCATTGAATCCAATATCTTCATGTCGATATAAAGATTTTTATCAATAATTGATGGACCTTAATATCAGCATATTTCAATATTTCAAAACTTTAGAATGACTGCCCTCATGTTGCAGGTTCACAAGCAACCATGTGTGTTTTGTGGGTGATTTTAGACATCTTCGGCTAGGGTTACAAATCAGAGAAACGATGGACCTATTTATAGACCAAGCGTTGCCCGAGCGGTGCCTTGTTAGCTGCCAATCGATTTTAGGTCAAAATTGGGCAAAATCAAGGGAAGTTGAAAAAACACAATTTTCATTGATTTATTTTCAGTTATTATTCACAGGAGCTCTAGCATTGAGGCTACCAGGCCACACACAGATAGCCAATGAGAAATGATGGGTGGTAATATTACTTCTTAACTCTTTGTGCGCAGGACCGTGAAACCCCTGCGTGCAAAATTATTTTGAAAGAGCGCTCAGTAACGGGAAAGCGAATTGAACGACTGATTTCAACTAGCTATAACTTTTCACAACAACGTTTTTAGGAAAAAATGTTGTCCAGCAAAGTTGAAGTACATTTTGCAGACCTTCTGATTGCATAAAGGCTATTTGGAAATATACATCTGGATGTTTTAAAATAATGCCTAATTGCAACCAATATACATTAAATTCTAAGCTTCCTGCTTGACAATATGTGACTCTATTCAAATAATACAAGACGGTAAACCACAAGCTACATATAGAAACCTATTTTGTCATCAGTTCATGAAAAAGAGATGAGTCTCCAAAGGTCAGTGAGTAGAGATAATGAAGAGATTATCAGTGAAAAGCGTGTATTATTGTAATTGACTTTGCCAGTTCTTTTCAAAGTTCACTTGCGTCTAATCCAGCGTCCTAGTGTATCACGGGGCCTTGATTGTATTTATCGATTTTTCTGGTTCTTTTAGAATCTTACATAATACCCCATACTTCAGGAATGTAAACAATACAAAGCAAATACTGCTACCGTCGGGAAAATCGGTATAAATCGGGTGAATAGAATCATTTCTACGTTTGAGCGTGAAATGCAAATTTCACACGCTGCCAGGAGTGCATGAGTGTGAATTACGCGTGTAAAGAGTTAATTACTGTACATGTATTACTTTACTTCTTTATAATGAAAGTTTGTCATATCAGTGTTCTTTGTAATGCGAGTACACTGTAATACACCTGGATTCCTGTATTCATGGACCAGTAAAAACACCTGTAGTCTCTGCATTACAGTACATTTAGGTATTAATTCTTTGTATCTGTAGAGATATCAAAGCAGTATGTTTCAAAGCAGGTATTTTAATGCAGTGTATTAACCATGACAGGACACAGTATAACATACCTGGAAAGGCTGGATTCACATATTTATGGATCAGTGAAAAAACATGTGGTCTCTGCATATCAATATTTATTATGCCCCCGCTGACGGATTTGATGGATTTTAGAAATTTTTGGTGTGTAGGTAGAACACACTAACATAAAGGTCAAGTTTGAATTCAGAGTCCGCAGGTCAAAGGTCACAGCTCATGCAGATTGCTTTCCACATGAATACTCAAGAAATGCTTACTGATCGCGTTAAGCGGGGGCATCCGTGTCCTGTGGACACACCAAATTTCTAGTTTAGAATATTTCATTATTTCTTCTATATTTGAAAGCAACTAGTACATTTTCATAATGAAATGTGTGTAAGTATATTCAGCAAAAGTATTTGGACTCAATTTTTTTTTACAGTGGTGAGCACCAGCAAATTCCCAAAACAGGGGTCCAAGCAAAATGAAGAGAAGGGCAAACTATGGGTCTTGGCCAGCCGAGTGAAAAACAAGGTCATGGGAATAAGGTACTAAGTGGGAAACATTGGAACTATCCACCAGCTAAGAAGGGAAAGGGTGATGAAAATGAGACATGCAAGGAATCAGAAACCCTTGAATGTTGAATATGATGAACATGCAACCAAAGGAAGCCACTGGCATCAAGAAGTTAGAATAGTAGGGGCACGATTTTAGCGCTTGCCCGTATTCAGCTACAAGTACTATAGGTGACCGCCCAGCTCAAAACCCACAAAAAGTAGGCCAAAATTAGTTTTCACTTTTCTTCATAGTTTTAAAGAATAAGCTCTAAGCTTTAAAATGACATATAACTTGTCAAAATCGGACCATCCTAACCTATTCAAAAAGTGATTGTAAAATGAGAGAGTTAGGAGGTGCAGTTTCACAGAAAAGGGAAAAAAAGCGGATTTAAAGATTACGTTCATTCAAGTGCACCATGCAAAAGCACATGTCTGAAAAAATGTGGTCCAGAAAAACTGCCAATATCTTGATTTCAGTTTTGTTGTAAGCCACCAAATTTTGATGGTAGAAAGAGAAAAGATTCCTCTTTCAGATTAGACAAACTTTGAAAATTTGGTTTGGTCAACCCAAATGACACCCTTTGGTCTATTACAGAGAATCATAATCTGCGACTTTTTGTTGGTTTGGAGCTGGGCGGTCACATAGGATTTGTATCATTCCAACAAAAGGTAGACTGAAACTATGCTTGTATTCTCACGTCCATATCTGACGTAGTAGTATCCTCCAGCATTCATCATAAAGTATTGATTATGAAGTTGTGTGTGTTGATATTTTGTCATTTCAAATGGAAACAATGTGTAAATGTATAGCTTTGATTCATTGTTAATTTGAAATAACAAAAACTTAACTGAAATAAGGGATTTTTTTGTGCCTCCGCAACAAAGTTGCTGGAGGCATCGTGTTTTCGGGCTGTCCGTCCGTCCGTTACTGGCTCTCTTTACTGCAATAACTTAACAGCTTATCGGATTATAGTGTAACTTGGGTGAAGTATGTATTATAAGGCATCGATGAAATGATTAGATTTCAGAGTTGAAAGGTCAAAGGTCACGAGGCCTCATACATGTTTGATTTGGGCTCGTTTCCACAAATTAAAAACCACTCGTTAGATTTTGATATAACTTGGGTGAAGTATGTATTATAAGGCACCAACGAACTGATTAGATTTTATAGTTCAAATGTCATGAGGCCTCATACATGTCTGATTTGGGCTAGTTACCATGATAAATTTAGACCGGCTTGTCGGATTTTGATGTAACTTTAGTGAAGAAAGTACATGTATTATAAAAGCAACAATGGACTGATTAGATTTTAAAGGTCATGAGGTCCCATACTTTAATGTGATAACTTAAGAATGGCTTATCAGATTTTAATGAAACTTGGGTAGAGTGTGTATCATAAGGCACCGATGAACTGAATTGATTTCAGAGGTAACGGGTCAAATGCCACAATGCTTTCTACATGTCTGATTTGGGCTTGTTACTATGATAACTCAAGTGTGGTTTGTCGGATATCAATCTAACTTGATTCAAGTATGAAGTATGAGGCACAGATTAACTGATTATATTTTGGAGTTGAAAGGACAAATGTCACGAGGTCTCATTCATATCTGATTCGGGCTCAGTACCATGATACTCAAGAATCGCTTGTCAGATTTTAATGTGACTTGGGTCAAGTATGCAGTATGAGGCCCTGATAAACTAATTACTTTCCGAAGTTTAAAGCTCAAAGGTCACAAGGGCTGATACAAACCTGATTTGGTCTCATTACAGGTAACTTACAAATTTCTGATCAAATAGGGTACATGCATGTATAGGGCTTTTCAATCAAATTGGGTGGCAGTGCCGACTGCGGAGGCACACCCATCGACTGCACGCAGTCGAACTGCTCTAGTTTTTCATTAGTTCAGACTCATCAAATTTAAAATATTGTTAACATACTCCTTGCACCACTTCATATTTAACACTAAAATATTGTTCTGTGGCATAATGTCATTCAACATCATGCAATTACATGTAAACTTGTAGTCCCCATAGGGGCACTGATACGTAAAATTTTTAGCAATAAATTATCTTTATTAAAATGAACAATTTGTAGTCGTGGAGTTTGGATTGTGCTCACCGTCATGTCTGG
>JZLH01S0035023.1:14281-44891 GCA_001188425.1 Eucidaris tribuloides
CCTTTTTGATTTGTACTCCCAAACTTAAGATGTATATACATATATACCTTGTCAAAAATCTAAAAATCTAAAAATCAACCATGCTGATCCGAGTTATTTACTTTGATATCCAGTGCACAATGTGGTTGTGTAACTTTGTGTTTGTTTCTTGAAGCGTGATCATGTATGTTTGACAATTATACCTCAAATTACAGCAAGGACTAGAAGCAAAACAGATTAAAGACAGTCTTATAAACAGGTTTATGTACAGGTGGCCTTTAAATGTATATTCCACCAAAAATCAGTAAGCAAGACCTAAAAGACTTGTACTTCAAGAGTTGAACTTGGTAATAGTATTCAGTTACTATGTTAAAAGGGTCCTTCAATCAATAGGAAAATCTATGAAGGTATTCATATCACTCTGAAATATATTCCCATTATATCATATTTATGTCATATCCTGCCTTTATTCCAGAATTGGGACAATGAACCTGGCTTTTTGCATACTGTTCTTGTCATCATTTTTTTCAATAAAGAAACAATTTACCAACATGTGAAAATGTTGTTTTTTTTCCTTGTGTAGAGCATGAATAATGTACTGGCAGTACTCCATCAGTTGAACAAAGTAAGGCACAGCCTACCTCAAGTGACATGGACCCAACCGGTCAAAGAGCTGACGATCAGAACACAGAAGAAGGTCGCTGGGTTCGCAGCCACGCACTTCTACAGGCTCACGTCAGAATTCTCATTCAGGGCTGTTCTTATTGTAAGCAACTGGCATGCACATAGCAAGAAATACTTTGTTGGGAGCAGAAGGGATGACATCAAACTGGTTTGGAAATATGTGGGTACAATACCCAAACCATAACTCAGTGCAACTGCAGCTCTCATATTGGTAGAAACAACCAGCTGTGACGCGATGCACCTGGTTCTGCCATTGTCCACACATATTTCCGAACCAAAATGATGTCACACTTCGGTTCTCTATTATTTTGATATATTTTGTATATATTTTTTTCATTTCCATTATACAGTGTGTCCCAGAAAAAAGGAAACCGGATTTCATGGCAAAAATATTCCATCATAATAAACAATATCTTAGATGAATTAGGTATGTTTGTAAAGCTGTGTTTCCCTTCTTTCATTTGATACAAAACATATTATTCATTGCTCACGCATGATTGAATTAAAACAATGAATATTGATGCTACCACAATTTCATTTGCACGCATAAATTCCATGTTTGAGTGCATTTTGTGGGTGGTAAATGTAATTATTTTTAAGAAATAAAAGCATGACATGAATAGTCAAAATTTCTTCTTTTATCTGACACCTCATGCGTAAAAAATGAATAACGTACGATGGAGAACAACGAAAATTAAAACATGCCTGTTTTAGCGTGATTTTCAGTATGAATACATTTTAAGCTTTTGAGGCAAACCGAACAATAGATTCACGCACAGCTGACTTTACACAATATCTTGCTTCGGGCACAACAATAGGCTCCGAATCTTGATAGCGAGGTAATTCTTGGTTGCTGGCTGCCAAATCCAGAAAGCAGAGTTAATGAATGCATTTTGGAACATTTCTGAAAACAAGCATCATTTCAAATTGTCTTTTCTCACTCATGCATCGCTCATTTTTCATAAATGAGGTATCATATGAAAGAAGATAAAATAGGCTTTTTAATGATGTCCTTCAATATCAAAGATATTCTGAATACATTCAAGCCTGACCGTCTGAATTTCAAATTTGCTCGTGCAAATGATTTTATACCTGTGTCCCTTCTGATTGTCTTTGCTCAGTCATGCGTGAATGGAAATCTTTGCGACTACTGGATTAAATTAAAGAAGAGAAAATATGCTTTCCAACTACGTACGATTTGTTTGTCATATTGGTTATTAACATATAAAAAAATCTTCATCAATCTCGGTTTCCTTTTTTCTGGGACACACTGTATGTACTATATGTGTAACAAAATTGTGAAAAATTACAAATTTGTACACAAACGTACATAATGGCTTGAAATTGAATCACATTAATTACAAACAAAAATTGAACGTGGAATGTGCATGTTTGCACACTTCATACATAATCATTCTTTTCAGTATAAACAAAATCTAATTGATCCCCCCCCCCGCCACCCAAAAAATTCCATTTAAATGTAGTGTCCCATTAATAGCTACACTTAGATGTTGAGCAGACCTTTAAAGCAAAAAAGAGTAATTGTGGTAAATGTGGGATGCTGTCATTAACCCTGAAAAAATAATACAGTGAAAATTGTTTTAAAAAAAATGATTACAGTGCATGCATATTGCAGATGGCTAGACATCAAGACAAGTTTAAAAATGCTCCTCACGACAGTAATGTACATCATCAGTAGGATTCTCTAATGTCATTGAAAATAAAGGGGAAAAGTATATTAACAGGGAATATAATTTTATTAATTTTTTAGATATTGTTGGGTGCATATTGCTTAAAAATGTATCCACCTCTATTGAAATGTAATTTTCCTTACTTTATAAAGCCCAACCGCATATTATATCAAAATCTTAACTAAAACTTTGGTTAAAACAATGACAAAATTCCTGTTATATATTTAATTTTTCTGTATCAGGGCATGGGATGGAATAAGGAGGTTATGGAGCCCTTGTTTTCAAAAGTGGTCAATTCCCTGACGCTGGAGAACGGCCTCGCCATCTTCAAAGCGGTGCGTAGACTGAAGGAGGATGAGACTGCAGAGGAGGAATGGAATAATGTGAGTTCCTCAGGAGTTTCCTTATGATGAAAATGGGCCGCCTATCTTTCATACCCCAATTTTGCAAGATTCTTTTCTGAAAGTTATCAACTCAGTGTGGTAAAGCCATTGAGGTCCTGATCCCTCTAGTCTATAGACCATTGTTTATTGCGTATAAGCTGGATTAGTGGCCATAGAGGGGATTGTTTACTAAGTGATTATAGCTTAATTAATTTCTGTATTTCTTGTTTGATTTATTTCATACGGAGTTTGATTTACATGTCAAGATAACAAATATGTGACCTTTTCAGTTTAAAAAAAATGGCAGAAGATCAGTAGAAATTAAGGGAAGATCCATCAATTGTTCCATCTGGTAGAGCTACTTGAGGTTCACCAAACTTCTACATGGAATTTTGAAATTTTGTCTTAAAAAGAATTTGTACTGATTTATGCAAATTTATTCAAAGTTTACAAAATACTTCACAAAATTACTTCATGTGTTGAACAATTCTGTAATTTTTCTTGTTACATCAGGTCAGAGATATGATTGGGTACACAGAAACTTTTACACAGACTTTTAGAATTTTTACTAGAGAAATAAATCTTCCTTAATTTATTGCCAAACTTATCTGAAAATCAAAAACAAAAAATATGCTTCTTCCTCTTCTTTGTCAACTGTGTTGTTGTATATTTTGTTCCATTGTATAACATTGTTATGAGGTACAGTGAACTTATACAAGGAATTTTAAATTCTGTCTTATGATTTATCTACTTAAAGACTTCATATAACAGTGTGGAAAGCCTCAATTAAAAAAATTGTCAATACTATGCTATCTGACATACTGACAGTGTTTTTGGATGGACAATAAACACAGTAGAACACTAAAACTTAACGACAGTTATGCAGATCACTCACAAAATATTGTACAGATAAAATCGAGCAGATGAATAGAATTCAGGTGATAGAAATATTTCTGCCACACCAGCAGTCTCATGGGGTGAAGACTGAATGGTCGGTCAATGATTTTTCACTGTTTAGATGCCCATCTTAATGATCATTTTCTGACACTGACAATTTTTTTCAGGGCTTCATTTTTAGACCTTTATCAAAGACACTCGGTAGCATGAAGAATCAAGTAGCTCAGATTTTTTTAAACTGCGAACATTTTATGTTAATATTGATGCTTTAAGCTAATTTATGCTAATTGATTTAAAAATCACAAAAATTGAAAATGTGTGAATTTCTTTACTGGATGAGCATCACATCATTGATGTGCTTAGGTTGACATTCTTTCCTCATCACCCTGTCACAGGATGCTTTCAATGCCGTTGGTTACGCTGTATGAGAAGTCTTACAGTTTTGTTGGTTGGAATGCCAGTACATGGTACAATAATGAGAGGGTTGGGAACGACCGCCCGAAGTATCTGAGAAGAAGATCAGAAAGGGTAAGCAAACAGTAATATTGCACATTCTTTGACAGTTGGTATATTGCAGTAGGAATTGCGATATCTAAGCCACAATTAGTTATAGTGATGATATGCTAAGTAAAGTTCAACAAATAATCAACTGGCCATCAGTAAAAATGTGATTGGCTGTTTAAAATATTGATTTGAATGGAATTTAATTCAGAACCTTGTGGACCTTAAACTTCTAAGGCCCAAAGTATAGTTGTTGGTCAGTCAGACAAAATTTTTGTCAATCCTTACACAAAGTATTCTATTTATCACCACAGACATCAGAAAACAACATCAAATCACTGAATTATTTTAGTACAAAATTACAACAGTTAATTTAAGGAGGAGCATCTAGCGGTTATGTACATTACCTTTGGGAAATCATCAGGGCTTCCCCCCCCCCCCTCCCCGAGATTTTACATTTTAGTAATTACTCAATAATGGCAGGGTTTCAGAACAAGCAATTATCAGGCATTGATAGATCATATGGTTGTATCTAAAAATTAATTGCAAAGATTTCATTTCTGTACCATTTACCAGAACTATACCTTTTGCTTCATAACATATACAGGGTGCCAGGAAGAATGCTACGAGTTATGATCGCTAATTCTTCTTCCAACATTATCAGCAAAATCGTCTTTAATATTTATTCGTCGGTTGAAACTTTTTTTTTCAATAAAATGATACCAAGATCATTGATTTTGAGTAAGGCTTTTGATTTCTAGGGCCAGTTTTTGGAAGCAATGCAATTCCAAATTTGTCAATTTTTCAACAGCGGCGCGTCATCGAACGCCGAGATATTGCTGGCGTCTCAGCTACACATACTCGACAAACGCGATGACAATGGAGACATAGCGGCATCGTCTTCCTTCATGAAAGCGATGGCTATTCCCAGAACCTTTTGCATGCGGTTTGTCGGTATGGTAGCTGAGACGCCCAGAATATCTCGGCTTCCATGACCTGCCGCCGTTTGAAAACATTGGCAAAATTTGGGCATTGCCCCCGAATAATGGCTCTAGAATTCAAAACCCTTACTCAATATCAATGCATCTTGGTATCATTTATTGGAAAAAAGATGTTCTAAGCAACGAAATAAAATATTAATGACATTTTGCCGATATATGTCGAAGAAATTAGCGATCATATTGTTAGCATTCTTTCTGGCGCCACCCTTATAATGTATATTTTTTCATAGTTTGCTAGCATATGCACTTATTAACATGTATATTCAAACCAAGAGTGTGAAATTTAAGTAATGGAAGGAAAAGCAGAAATTTGCGAGCCGAACATTATACCTCAAAAATGCCATTTATGATGTTGTCCCGCAAGTCAATATGTTATAAATTCATTGACGAATAATTCAATCATCTAAGGGTTTCAAGACTACATTGAAAAAATTGTGGACATAAGTCTCTCACAAGCCGGTCCAACACCCTGAAAATCAAATTTTTGTGCTACGAGCTAGAATAACAAACAAATAAACCACTAGACAGTTATGTCATAGCTCGTGAATGTATCATATTTATGATAATAATATGTCGATAACATTTTGGAACTCAGTTCCGCGTTCATCTTCAGTTCCGTAAGCGCCGTATATGCTTGGCGTTCTGATAGACGCGTACGTTTTTACCAAAATCTTCGGAGTTCTGATGATCGATCTTTGTGTACGCAATACGGCCACACCGTGTCGCGTTCCTGATCATAAAACGTTGCAAATGTTTCAGCAGTTTATTCTCAATACTATCATCCAAAAAAGTGCTAGCTGCTGAGAGTTTCTGGTCGCAAAACAGCGACGTTTTTCAAGGTCGAGGACTTGACAAAGTCGCGAACGCAATTTGTGTCAGTCGGCTTCCACTTGAGAAACTCGCGTGCACTTGCACAGGCCTCAACTTCGGCTGTCGAGCTTACAGAAGGCAATTGCCGCGCGGTATTGAAATAAAACTGGGTGAAGATCGTGAAGTTGATATGAGGGATTATATAATTGATTATAACATAGTTGTTGGCATGAAAACTATTGTTAGCCTATAATATGCTTCCTGTATCTAAAATGCACAATCCGGAGGCTATGGATTATTATTTGGAGGAAAGTCGCTCAAAACTGGTATTTGTTGGTCGCGAGTAATCGTTTAAAGTCCCACTGAGGCTGATGTGGCCTCGCGGCAAAACAGCCGCCGCGGTCGGTGGGATGCGTAGATCTATGAACGGTTTCTGTGGTTGATACAACTGATCGATTATTTCTTCTTCACTGCAATATACGCGACGCACGCCCGCCTTTTGTTGCGGGACTTTTTCTTTTAAAATTACGCTTTCAGTAAGTGAAGTAATTGTGCGCCAAGTTTATTCAGTACAGTTGCTCTCAGCAAGCTAATAAAATACACAATACTAATTACCCCTGCCGCTACGTTACGCAAGAATAGCACAAACAGGATCGCGGTCTTTTTGATTAAAAAATACCCGTTGACATGTTTTTTGCCATTAATCACAGCGTCCCTATAAGGACAAATCACTGCTAACGTATTCAGTTCATCAAAAAAGGCACAGGAAGTAGAACACTTATACCGTTGCCCACAAATATAACCGATCCGTAGGGGTCTACATGACTTTTGTATTGTCACACTTTATTTTGCATCATATGGAGCCGAAATATTACACTGACATATCATTCTCCACTTTGTTAAAAGCATGCAGCACCGAAATTTGTTTGTATTTGAATCGAATAGGTCTGTTATCCATAATTTATTTCCGTCGGGAAACAACTCCACTAAATATAATTTAGTGTGCACCTTTTCCCCGATATATACAACGGTTTCTATTTTACACTGGCTAGGTCGGATCGGACCAGTTAATTGACCGACAGTGAACTTTACAGGTCCCCGGACCGTCGTATCTGCAACACTCTAGCCCAAACGGAATACGTTATCATCAAAACGTTTGACAGAAAAATATCGATTAGCGCGATCGATCGTATTGATAGTATCGGCACACGCCCCGCACGTTGTATCGGTTAGTCTATGCCAAGTCGATTTTTTACTTTTAATTGTGTTTGAAGATTCACATCAAAACCTCATATAATAAAAAACGGAAGTAATCATAAATGTAATATTTTGTCAGAGGCATGGCACAAATATATTCACAATGTATAGCAGAATTAATTACTCAGCGTGTGTTGGTTCCCTGTTAATATGAGGTAGTCTGATCACAGATTTAATGCCTAGACTTGCCTGCGATCAGTCATTACTCTTTCTTGTCTCTCTCTCTCTCTCTATCATTTTCTTTTAATGATGCCTGTCTTTCTGGATGACAGTCTCGTTCCAGGACCAAAAACCGTTCTGTCAAGTCTCAAAGGGTAAGGAATATCCATTTCTTCTTCTTCATTGTTGTTATATTATTGTATTCCCGCCGAACTGAATGGTTCGGAAGAGATACTATGATTTGAGGCCTCGAATCGCGCCGACCGCCACAGCAGAGATTTCCTTTGTGAGCCTCTCACCAGCTGCCATTTCTATCTCCGATCATCTTCAAATTTTGGTATGAAGTTTTGTTTATGGCTATAAGCAAAGACGCCTATTGTTTTTGGTCGGTGGACGCCTACGCTTGTCTGTCTTTCCTTGACACAAAAAAGGATACACTTTTCTCAGGGTCTGCTTTGTGTGCCTGATACTGCGCCGCATTCTGCACGGTATTTTTATAGCCTCCGCAATGAGTTGCCGGAGGCATTATGTATTTCGGGTTGTCCGTCCGTCCGGTCGTCTGTCCGTCGACGGTTGCCGACGGTCATGTCCTTGTGGTTTATTTTCATGTATGATGTATCCTTGTGGTGTCGGTCAAGCTTGTGTGTCTATGCCACACAAGAAAAAATATCACATTTAGTTTTCTTAGATATGTTCTGAATTTGTCATTCTGATCAACTAAGATTTAGTCCACACCAAGTAAAAATGTCAAAAAAAAAAAAGTCCCAAAATAATTATCCAAATTTTGTGCCATACGGAGAAACGAAATATGCCATCTACAGTTGACATCTAGTAATGCTTTATGCCCATCTTGCTTCTGTGGCTAGACACACAAGCTTAATACGACATCACAGCATTTAATATAATAGAAAATAAAACACACAGGAGTGGGAATTAAAGAACAGAAGGTATGTCTTTAAAAGGAAATAAACTGAATAAAGACACACAAGACACCCACTTTTTTAGACAACACAAGACAAAAGTTCTCACAAGCATCTGTTGTTAGTAGTACGGTCCGCTGCCGTCCGTACCTGTTACGCGCTTCTCACCGCAATAACTTAAGACTGGCTGATCGGATTTGATGTAACCTAGGTCAAGTATGTATCAGTGGGGCAACATAAGTGATTGGATCTTTGGTTCAAAGGGTCACAGTGCCTAAAACAGTCTGATTGGCTCATTACCACGATAACTTATGTAAAATGGCGTGTCTTATTTTGATGTAACTTGGGTGAAATATGCATTACAAAAAGGGCCACAATTGAACTGATTAGATCTTTGGCGGTTTGAAAGGTCAAAGCTCAAGGTCACAGCGGCCTAAAAATATGTTTCTGATTTTGGCTCGTTAAAACCCAATCGATTAATTTTTGAGATGGCTTGGTGTCAGATTTTGACGTTGTAACTTGGGTGAAGTTTATGTATTTAAACAACAATGACATGATTAGATTTTTCGGGGTTGAAAGTCGTAAGTCAAAGGTCACAGCCTAAAAATTATGTCTGATTTGGGCTTCGTACCACGATAACTGAGATATGCTTGTCAGATTTGATAGTAATTTGGTGGATGAGTATGTGTATAAGGCGACCAATGAATGATCAGATATTCCAGGGTTAAAAGGTCACGAAGCGTCGAAGTCACGACGCCCATTCTTATTGTCTTTCCATCAGTAACTTGAGAATCATCTTATCGGAATATTAATGTGACTTTGGGGAAGTACATATATGTGTTTATGGGGCACTGATGAATTGATGAGATTTCGAGTTGACACGGTCAAGTTCACAAGGCCCGAACATTTCAATTTTGTAATTGGACCGGGGTGCGGAGGCATACCCCCGCTGCGCCGCAGCGGAGTAATTCATCTAGTTTTCAATTTGGTGTGTAAGTGTATCATAGTCGAACTCTAGACACCTATAACTTTGGTGATGCTTGCCCCAATGTTCCGCCTTTTACTAGGGTCAAAATCAAAACCTGATAGGTCTAAATTTGCAATGCTTTATTTCAATTACCTTTTGTTACCAAGGATTTATTCAAACTTCGCTGTATTATGTGTATTGGTGGTCATTCTTACATGTAGCCACATTAGTGTTCGGTGACGCGCGCCCTCAGTGTTACTGACTTAGTGCCATGTCACATTACTTATATATGATCTTATCGGCCACCATGTTTCTTGTCCGATTTTGATCAAAACTTGCTTTGGAGGTTTATTGGGGGGGGGGGTGTCATTTTGCGTACACAACAGTTTTCATAACAGCACCCTCACTTGTCTGACTTTTATGGATGCCATGTCATTCTTTTCTAATTTATCAAATGGGGGGTGAACGGACGGCGTTGGGGGATACCATGTGGACATGCGCCTCAGGTTCCGACTTCGGATGCCATTCACATTATATATATGGATCTGTCGGCCATCATTTCTTGTTCCGATTTATTCAAACTTGCTTTGGCGGTTTTATGGGGGGGGGGAGGTGTCATTTTTGCGTAACAACAGTTTCAGGACACACCCTCATTGTTCTGACTTTTATAGGTCCCATGTTCACTATTTCTAATTTATCCAAAGGGGGGGACGAGGGACGTGTTCGTGGGGATACATGTGCCTCCAGATGGTGCCTCTATTTATTATTATCGTGATCATTAGAGTTGTATACGAAATTTTTCTTTATTTATTTTCTTTCTTGGTCATCTTTTTGTTTCAGACGTATAACTCAAAGATACTGGTAGCGTTAATAATCATGTAACTTAGCCATATTATGATTCAACATGTTAATACCTCGAGCCATGGACCGGTCAATGTAGATAGCGCACTTATGACGTAATTTATGACTGTCATTGATAAAAAAGCTAGACTTAAACCTACCATTTGCGATATCTCGAAGCCGGCGGTTCAATATAAAATAACCAAACTTGGCAAAGGGTCAAGTTCAGGGTCATGGGTCATCTTTTGGTTCCAAACCACCGTCGCGCGTCGCTCGTCTTCACATTGCATATACCGTCGGCATCTGTCAAAAATAAAAAACTTCTCCAAATGACACGGTCTTCTTATTAACGTTACATAGTTTCAGGCAGGGGGTCGCCGTAATTTTTTTTAACATAGCCAGACGGACTAGTTAGCCTAAATTTTAGGTAGTCCGCCAGAATTCTGGCCTAGCCCTCCTAAAAATTGACTTAGATCCACCTTTTTGAAAATACATATGTTTAACTTATCGAAAAGAATACTCGATAAATAATATGCTTACATGTAATCAACTGGCAAAGGCCATGGCACCAGGCTACACCCCCCCCCTTTCCCCCCCGCGTCCATGATTCACTTGGAGCCTTGACTCATAGAAAATCACGGAGACATCTTTTTAAAATAAATTCCTCTATATACATCGGGCTTATGCTAGTGCGCCTATCCCTATTATCCCACACTGTTAGCGACACACCACCTCCGAATCCAGCTCGCATTAGATGAAAGATCGGAACTAGCTAGCTCGACGAGTTTCCGATAACAGCCCTTGCGGCGAAAAATCATTTAGCAACACCGGCCACGTACTTAAAACTCCCAACTAGTTGACTAGTACGGCGATGATCAGTGTGAATCATGGTATCCTCTCTAGTTAGGATCATGGTGTGAATACAGATTAGTGGCCTGTTAGCTAGCCGTGGCCCGCCGAGGTACACAATTTCGGGCGAGGAGTTTGTTTTTCTCGTCCATATTTTGTTCAAATAAACACCAAGATTTTGAGTCATTCATTGTTATATCATAAAACGTGCAAGCACTCCGGTGCCGACACTTAGTAATATTTTATAGCTAGCCACACAGACTATTAAATATTAGATTTTGAGCTAGTCCCGCGTCATTCTTTGCATAGCCATTGTGCTAGCGGCGCTACTCGTTAATTCTTCGAACCCTGGTTTTCAGGTCATTTGGAGCATTGTAGTTCCGCGCGCGTTACCTGCGCGCGTTCTCTTTCTTCCGGGCACCCCTCTCCGATCGAATATCGTCGTTTTTTCCGGGATGGATTTGGATTTCTTGACACTGAATATTCTCCATCAATTAGACCTTCCCGACAACTAGGACCCTTAAAATACTTCTGCTAACAGTCAAAAAAGTAAAAGCGCGCGCATTACGTGCGTAGTGATAAATGGGCATTTTTTAATATCACTCATAACCTCTTCTAAATTAACCCGGTTTGACCCCTACCTTTTTATTGCTTATTCTGATAGACTATGATGCGTAGATAAGCTATTCAGGCATCGCTTTTCTATGCCAAAGTTGCGACTTGTGAGTCATCTTTATTGACTTCACAATAGAAAAATCGTTAGTTCGGGAGCTTAAAATCTCTATGACTGGGCTGTAGTTAACATTCACCAAACCTTAGTACACTGTTAACTCATGGTCAAAGGTCATCATGCGTGCTTATACATGCTGGGGCGTCACTGACGAACTCTGTGTCACCGCTACTTAAGTATAAGTCTTAAATCATCATTTCTCGAGGATATAAACGATACCTCTACTTGTATTGTCTTCATTCTTGATAGTCTATGATCCGTAGATAACTTATTTCAGACATTACTTTACATGCAAGTTAATACTTGTGACGTCATCTCGACGTCACAAAGAAAATCTTATTCTTCCGCTATATCTCGATGGTACTGGAATCGAGAAGATAATCAAAGTGGTACACAGTAACTTCAGTGTCATAGGTTCTTATTCACTGGTCCTAATTATAACCGTTTCAAGCGTCTCGACGAACGCGTTCACTGCGCTACGTCGAATTTTTGATTGATGTTTGGCATTGGAGATGTAAGGTGGTGAGAACCATATTCAGCACGGCACATCCATGTGATAAGTATTGTTTGCCACATTTTTAGATTAAATAAACGGCTTTCTATAAGGGCGCTTACGGGTATCACCAATTCGTCTTTCAATGTGCTCACGAATTTAAAAATTATTATTATATTTACTGTTTATCATTTTTAGTATTATTATTAATATTTATTTTGTTAAGTTCTTTTTCTTAATCTTATGAAGTTGCCATATTTCACTCACTGAATTATATACACAACTGTTCATACTTTGGTTGGAATACCATTGATGTTAAAAACTTGTTTGTGATTATGCAAGTTACTAAATCTTATCTTTCTTGACTTTTTGCCACAATTATTTTTTCAGTTCCCAAATCTAGTCAAGTCAGAAGGACCATGTCCCACCCGACGCAAAGTCCCGTTCATAGTCATCGGCTTGTCCTCTCCTCCTCAACCCATTCTTCTACCAGGGACATCCCGCCCCAGGGGAGGAGCGTCAGGGAGGGCGTCGTCAATACCAAAGAACAACGTCAGCCACGAACCAGACAGGCCTCATACTGTCAAGCGCAAAAATCCAAGTAGATGTTGTGTGACAGGGAAAGGAATTGGGTCGAAATGAAAAGGATAGTCGATTGCACATTTTCTTGTGAACCAATAACATATACTTGATAAAAACGGTAAATGTAAAACCTACATTTACTATCAATTGTTATTCATATTTATGGTACTTATATTGAAATGCAGCTTTCATTAAAATGGAAATTCACTTATAAATCTCCTGATTCTGTATTAACAATTTTTGCTGTTATTTTAATGTTGTTTTTCATGGTTTGTACTTTTATTCTTGCAGAATTCTAACAAAGATTCTGTGATTCCATGACCACAATTACACCCCATAGAAAAGGAGGAAAATTAATGATTTATTTAATTATTTTGCTACGTATATTTGCTATCAGATATTGAATAATCATCTTCATTAGTGCCAATCTTGTTGTCTCTGATTTCAATCCATTATCAACCATGGTTGCTTATGTTTTTACATATATTTTCTTTGATTTAATACAAGTTGATTCTCATAAGTTGTGATTGATTATATTAATAAAAGAATATTTTATTCTAAAACTGTGTTAAGTCAAAAGTTAACCGAGTGTGTGTGAAAGATGTTGTAAATGGATATATGCATTAAATTTCATTTATCTACTTTACATCATAATTAAAGTCATCGTGAAACAATGGTTTAAGTTAGCATTCGTGACCAAAAAATGAGTGTCTTTACCTTTTCATATATAGCGTATTGCAAAAATCTTATTTTCTCATGTAGTTGCAAGTAATGATGTGAAAAAAAGCGTTTGGTGCAAATATCCTAGGTATACATAATTGTGCAAGTCACTCAGATAAATTATATGTTTTTGTAAACGAATATTTCTAAAGTAGTTCGTGAGCATGGTATACTTGATCGATGATCTAAAGTGAAAATTAAAGATTGTGACTTCAAGCTGAGATAGACCGGTAATTAAGATGTGCTATGCTATTCAAACAAAATGGAGGATGGATTTCCGCCACGGCTGCACGCACTTGGTACACAAGCCTTACCCTAAAATACCGGGCCTATTATCTGTCGTACTTATTACCGGGGGGGGGCATTATGGCCCCCTCCCCCCCCCCCCCCGAGATCCAGCCGCAGATCGCAGCATCGCCCGCGAAAATTGCCACGCATAGAGCCAGTGTAAAACTACAAGACTGATATAGTAAAATTTTCAAAAATTTGATTTTTTTATTTTTTTAAGTAATTAATTATGCAAATAAGTGTATGAAATTACTGATTTTCACCATATCTCACTTAAATAGCTTAGCTTAGAATGCTAATTTTGTGTGTGAAAATATTCATTTTGACATTTCAAACAATTATCTACAAAAAATTGCAAATCAGAATTAATTTTCTATGTATTTTCATGTTTTTGTGAATTCTTATGTATTTCTTTGTCTATGTCGACCTTTTTCTTTTTTATTATTTTTTCAATGAACTTTTCGGGGACACTTTTGCGATCATAAAACAGCATAAACTTAAGTCCATTTCGCCAGTAATAAGTAAAATAATCATACATTTATGATATTTTGGGCGTGAAAACACAATTTGCAGTTGATTTTGTACACAAATCACGTTTTTGAGCAATTTGGAGTTGATGCATGTATGAAAGTCGCCCAGCGTCGTAACGGCTTACGTCGATTTTTTTCGAAAATGGTCTTAATTTGGATGCCGCCCAACAATCTATCTGGCCCTTTGCTTAACCTCATACGCATCTAAATTGTCTCCCAATACACTCGATACTTGAAAGTAAAAAGCAGTGAATGGCGCGCGTACAAAAAAATTTCGCGCGACGAAATTTGTATTATTAGGGTTAAAGGGCAGTGACAAAATTGGGAGAAGGCAAAAATTCCTCAAGAACCAAAGTATGAGTTAAAACATATACATTGTACCACAATATACACAAGCTAGATTGTATACTTAGGATGGAAAGATTTGTCTTGAATTTGTTTATTTGAGGAGGAACAAGCATTAATTTACCAGTATTGACTTAACCTCAGGCCCTGATAGAAACTAACCCATAAAAGGTACACAACAAATTTCAATGTGTCAGCATTTTCTGATAATAATTGTACAACAAACAGATAATGTTTGACCATGACATTTTGACGGCAGAAACTTTACACATTATGCTTGATTCTGGCAGTATTGTGTCATGAATTGAGGACTACTTCCAATCTTGCCTTTGCCCTAAAGTACGAGGTACCAATGGGAGTCATTGAAAGATCAAATGAGCTCTGCTTCTCAAATTGTGAATCAGACGTCAAACTGATCAAACAAGGAAAATATGACAATGATTTTGCAGAATGGTCATGATAAAACACCTCCGGAGTGCTATTTCAATTTTGCAAGTATGATTCTAGTTTGCTTTCGGTACTTAAAAAAACATATTTAGAGTTATTGGTGATTGCAGTCACCTTTCGGGTGCTGTGTGCAATGTTCTAAATATATTTAGCCACAATTATCATGAGATTGTAGATGTACTTTGGAAATTTGCATTCAGAAGAATTGGTGTGCAAGCACATGATGCGTAAAATAGGAAAACGTATTTAGCATTACACAATACATAATTATAATACTTGTACAAGAATACAATTACACACCAATAAAGATTTTATTCCCAAATTCTGTCTCCTCTGCATCCTCATCGCTCCATACCAGCATATGACCAGTTCTATCCATCAGCAAGGGTTGCTGCTGCCACTTACCACGATCATTCAGTTTCTCATACGCCATTAGAAGATGCACATTCTTCTTATGATTATCACTGCTACGGTAGACTTTCCCCGATTGTGGCAAGCTGCCATTGACCTTGAGGACTATTTCTTTCCTTGCAGATAACGATGTCACCCACGTTGACTTTTCTCACTGGATGAGCAAGTCAGGGAATTGTGACTGGCTTCAGGGGTACCACTCTTGGCTTGGCTGTGGCAAGTGATGTCACTAGTACTTCCTCTCTGTCATTCACCTAGATGGAGATAGGAACACTGACCAAAGCCGCCCTGACTCACATCTAAGAAATGATGAAGTTCAGCAACTTTCGTTCTACGAAAGTTGGCTGGCTTGTACCTCCTTCACACTTTCGTTTCCAATAATTCACTTATCTCTGTTCTCCATTTTTCCCACAGACATCTGATTTCATCAGAGAGTGGGCTATCCCAGTCCAGCATCATTTGGCAGAATGCTGGATAATTTGTTTCTTTTCAGATTTAGATGGTTTTGTCTGATTTTGATTCTTCAAATTGTGTTTTTTTCTCTCCCTGACTATGTAGAATTTGTTTATGTTCATAGGTACAACTGTGATAACTTTAATGTGAAACTTTAAAGCTGGCTTTCCCTGTACTATTCAGTACCCACTAAACATACAATGACTATTTGCTTTGACATAAAACCTAGTAAACATCAAGTAAAATATTTATTGGGTGCAGACAAGCTAGGCCAGAAAGGAAGAACACCGCACATAGCCAACACACACACACAAATTCTAAATGCAAGCGGAACTAAAGTTGGTGATCTAGCTCCCCCTTTCATTACACTTCATGATGTTTGTAAAATATTTTTGTGTGTTTGTGTGTATGTGTGAGTGCTTACTTAGGTTGGGGGTGTGTGCCCCACGGTTTTATCATTGTGCTGATTTTCGCCATTACATACATCTTTCTCTCTCTGTCAGATAACTTGGCGTCTGTCATTTGGGCACGGAGTTGCAAAATGTATGCAACATCAAATTCGTTGATGCAGGGATTGTTTTTATTTTTGTTCCATGGGCACGTACACTTGGAAAATGTCTTAAATCTTGTTAAGTTCCTCCTCGTTGTCAGGCGACGTCCATTCTTCTCTGCCTTCCATGTTTGTAAGGCTCTTGTGCCAGGTCGGCAATTACAGTAGGCGTCTCTTTCTCGGGCTTTCACTTTGCCTCAGGCTTGTCAGGGGGCCTTGGCACTGATGTGTGACCATTGCTACCTTCAGCGGATTTACTCTGATGTGTGACCGGGCAGCTCCCCGCTCAGCTACTGATCTGGAGCAGTTATGGCTGCTCGAATCCTGCAGCTGCGGTATAGGCATTTTCCCGCATTTATTTTTCACACAGTTTGTCAACAATTCTCACTCACAAATGATAGATACTACGACGATGGCATATATTAAGTTCTAACCGTAAACACAGTAAATGTAGGTAAACAGATCAAATTTCACGAGAAATACGACTGTCCAACGATCGGTGATTTACAGAAAAAGCTAAAGTGATACCATGTGATACCAATTGATTAATCACGTCTGCATATTCCCTGACCGTGGTAACAAGCAAGCGAATGTTTGGGATAATTTTTTTTTAAATGAATATGAAATTTCATATTTTACATGAAAATAAAAGGTGTTTGACATTCTAAGTTCAAAAATAGAATCTTAACCTGTTCATCTTCGGAAATCAAGACATAATTTGCAATTTTTAATGAATTTTGACTGTATATTTTTAGGCAGATTTGAAGTCTTCTCCAGCAAGTTTTTGTCAAGTACGATCTCAAAAACTCGACTGACGACGGGTTTAGAATTTGAAACTTGCATATGTGATAGACAAGATACCAAACTTGTGAATTGTGAGCAAATCTAAATTTTCATATTTTTCAAGAAAATCACCTATTTTCACGTTTTCCTCGACTTTATCAGGGTACTGTGGTGACAGGTCACATATCTCTGTACCATTAGCCACTATCCCTGGGTGATTTTTTTGAATGATTTGAGCAGTGTTGTAGTTGAGTCCCAGTCTCCGAGTCTGAGTCCGAGTCCGGGTCTCCGAGTCCGAGTCTGAGTCCGAGTCCTATGGTCTTCGAGTCCGAGACCAGCAGTCCGAGTCCCGAGTTCTTACAATCCGAGTCCGAGTCCCACAGTGTATGTGTTATGTTGACGAGACAACAGAATTATTATCCCTTATAAAAATGACCATGGATTTACCATGTACGGTAAATTGACAGATGAAGGCAGTACCTTTACCACGGATTTACCATAGAAGTATGGTACTATTGCATGATAGTACCATGCAATAGTACCATGGTAGTACCACAATAGTACCATTGCAGTACCCGGTTTTTGTACTGTGGTGGATTGTAGTATTTATGCCATGGTACTACCGTGGTATACCATGGTAATACTACCATGGTAATTGCATGATATTACCATGATATTACCATGGTACTACTATGATATTATCATGGTACTACTGTGATACTACCATGGTACTACTATGATACTACCATGATAGTACCATGGTAGTACCATTGTAGTACCGTGGTAGTACCATGATAGTACCGTGGTAGTTCCATGATAGTACCATGATAGTACCGTGGTAGTACCGTGGTAGTACCATGGTAGTACCATGGTAGTACCATGATAGTACCACGGCAGTACCATGATAGTAGGCCTACCATGATAGTACAATGGTAGTACCATGATAACACCATGATAGTACCATGGTAGTACGAAAGTACCATGGTAGTAACATGATAGTACCTTGATAGTACCATAGTTGTACTTGGTAGTACCATAGTTATACCTGGTAGTACTGTAATTGTACCATGGTAGTATCAAGGTAGTACCATGATAGTACCACAGTAGTACCACAGTAGTACCATATATCATGATATTACACATTCAAGCACGCATGCAAGCAATGACTGTATTGGCAGATTCTATTCATGTTTCAAGGCCTAGGGCCGAGGACTGGTAAAGTAGGCCTCGAGTCCTCCAATCCTGAAATGCACAATGTGAGAAAATTCCATGTATCACCATTAACCAAAACTGCATACAGCCTTTAGAATACATGTATTTGTAACCAATTCATATTATGAACAGCCACAATGCAGTAAAAATCACTGTCCACATTTTTAACCATGAACATAACTATGCAACAATAGATTGGACTCTTTGAAAAAATAATAGTACTCATCATTAGAATTTCTATAGCTCTGAAAAGAACTCCACTTGATGATTTGCTCCAGTTATAATCACAAATCACAAGTGGAATGAACAAGTGGAGTGTTTGACAGATTGCAATTACCCAGTACGCAAAAACGTATTTGTAAAAAGGGTTGAAATTGAAGCATAAGGACAACTCATCCTGAGGACAACTTGCTCAGGACAAGTCTCTTGCAAGGACAATGGACAATTCATATTTGTTTAAAACTGCAAACTTTGTTAAACTCCTCAGGGAGAGTTGTTCTCCAGTGGAATTGTCCCCGGGGGAGTTGTTATGTGGGAGTCGTCCCAGGAGAGTTGTCTTTGAGGTGAGTTGATGTAGGGGGAATTATTCTCGGGGGAACTGTTCTATGGGGGTGTTTCAGGTGGGTGTCATCCACTGAGCAGTCAGGTGGGAGTTGTCCTTGGAGAAAGTTGTCCTGTGGGGGAGTTGTCCTTAGGGCTTTGTTCAATGGGAAGCTGTTCTTTGGGAAGTTGTCAGGTGGGAGTCGTCACTGGGAGAATTGCCTTCGGAGGAGTTGTCATGTGGAAGTCTTCCCTGGCGAGTTGTCCTTGGGGGAGTTGTCTTGTGGGGAGTAGTTGTTCTCTAGGGGGAGCTGTTCTTCAGGGGAGTTGTCTTGTGGGAGTCGTCCCTGGGCGAGTTGTCCTCGGGGGTGGAGAGTTGGTCGGGGGGGGGGGTGTTCTCTGGGGATGTTGTCAGGTGGGAGTCATCCCTGGGGGAGTTGTCCTAAGGAGAGTGGTTCTTGCGGGGAATTATCAAGTGGGAGTCGTCCGTGAGGGAGTTGTCAGTACTGACATGAACCGGCATTGAGAACGTGTGGGACTTCATTGGGAGGAAAATCGAACAAGATAAATTCGGGACTGTTGAAAAATTACAAAACAGAATTGGACAAGAATGGAAGCTCATACAAATACTTAATGTATGAAGAAAATGGTTGATAGCAAGCCAAAACGTGTAAATGCCGTAATTAAGGCAAGAAATGGACCAACAAAGTATTGACTCTAAAATGACACATTACATTGCTATTTCAAGTGAAATAAGTCATTTCAATATATTTAGTTTCCGAATGACCACTTCATATCATTATACAAAGTTTTTGCTGTATTTCTATGGAAAAAGGTGAAAAGGGTCATTTTTCAGGAGGTGGATAATTAATTATGGCCAGTAGTGTATTACAGTGCCCTTTATGGTTCAGTTATACAGTTCATTTGCTCTGTTCTACACTCAGTACAGGTTTGTTCCAAACAGCTTTATTTGTTGAATAAACACACCATTTTAAAAATGAGGCACACTCTTTTTAGTGCTCTTGTCCTGTAAGACACAGAATTTCATTATATACAAAATTATACATCTATGCTCTAGGAGATACCTGACAGGTGTAAGAAAATTATACAGGATGATGTGGAAACAAGTGGAAAAATGCATCAAAGCATGGAGAATGCTCCACATTGTAAAACCCATAGGGACTCGCTTGGGACTCGGGCCCGAGTCCGAGTCCCATGTGTCCGAGTCCGAGTCTGAGTCCAAGTCCAGGATTTTCAGACTCGAGTCCGGACTCCGGACTCGAGTCCGAGTCCGGTCTCGAGTCCTACAACACTGGATTTGAGGTTCTCCTTCAAATGTTTGGGGTACTCTTTACAAATTGGGGCTGTGGTACCTCAAGCAAATGTGTTGCTTTGCAAGAGATGCTTTAACAGTGTCGGGTTTGTGTAAAAATTGTTGAAATAGACATGATCCTTTGATTAAGCCAACCAGGACACTGCTGCAAGATTGTGTTTTTGTACTCTTTTTTTTTCTCTTTCTTCGCCACTTTGGCATGCCATCTGAATTTTGAGCCTGCTTTCTGTCAGCGTGGTGATTGAAGTCAAGCACCGCAAAGAGAGTTCTAATGCTGTAGCCACTGAATGTGTAAAAGCTCTGCTTAAGGGCATACATCGTAAAATGTGAGTGGTATGACTCCAGGTGTCCAGTGTGGCGAAAGTTTTTGTAGTACATCAGGGTCTTTAGGAATTTCTTGTCCAGAAGAATTTCTGTCAACTTGTTGTGTGGCACACTCCTTGCTTTCAACCATGCTGTTTGCTTGTCCTCATCTGATGGTCCATGGGAACACTTTCCCCCACTTTTCCTTCTTGGGGAATCTGAAAAATGACAATTCCGGGCGTTTACACTGTCGATTTGAGCAGTTATTTGCCGAACAATGAGCTGTAGAACTTGAAGTTGATGACCATGCCATGATGGTGATGATGATGATAATAATAATAATAATATCATTATTGTTATTATTATTATCATCATCATCATCATCATCATCATTATTATATAATAATAATCACCTTAATACCAGAAAAGGGTGATAATATGATTATAGAAAAATATTTCTTCCAGTGAAACCTGGGTAGATTATTGTACATGTCATCCCCCCCCCCACCTAGCTGCGGGGGATGCATACCCCCATCCCCCCACGTTGTCTATGCCCCTGGAAGATAATACATTGTGACGTATTTTACCAGTATAGCCTGCGCAAAATCTTATACGTGGGACTACATAAAACAAAATATTCTACTTACTGGAGTCATGATCAGAGAGAAAGCTGTGAAAACACAGGTTTTGCCATAACCGGTAGGAAGCTGTAGCCACAAGTCTTTCCCCTTCATCAGTGTTTTGATTCCATCTCGTTGTTCCTTTTTCAGAACAAAATCGAGGTACAGCCCCCACACCACTTCGTCTATCACATCCTCCATTTTGACGTGAATAGTAATGAGCATTTAAACGATTAATATTCATGAGGCGAGCAAGGAAATGGCAACACGAATGTGATTGGCTGATGTAGGCATACGTTGAAGAAGCAGTTCAAGGTATACGAACGCTCTTCCCCGTGTAATTCTTCTCCAAAAAAGGGATATTAGAGTACATTTTTTAGTGAAGCTGGTAAGCATAATGCATTTTTTAGATGTTTCTCTTACCCTAGGTAGTGTAATTTAGACACTCGTGTCATTTATTTTGTCGTAATCGCATCGGGTGAGGTACCTCACCCGAAACTGTCATAGGGACAGTGGTTAAGGCATCTTGCGAGACCCCATCACACAGAGAGATAGGGGAGTATTCCATCTGCGTTCGTGGCAGACGTAACAATTCAGAAAATGTTTTAAAAAACTGCTCCGAGCAGACGGATTTTTCAGTCTAGCTTTCCCAGTACTATTCAGTATCCATTAAACATAACTTGACTATTTGGCTTGACATAAAACCTAGAAAACATTAAGTAAAATATTTATTGGGTGCAGACAAGCTAGACCAGAAAGGAAGAACACCGCACATAGCCAACACACACACACACACAAATTCTAAACACAAGCTGAGCTAAAGTTGGTGATCTAGCTCTCCCTAACATTACACTTCATGATGTTTGTAATTATTTTTGTGTGTTTGTGTGTATGTGTGAGTGCTTACTTAGGTTGGGGGTGTGTGCCCCACGGTTTTATCATTGTGCTGATTTTCCCCATTACATACATCTTTCTCTGTCAGATAACTTGGCGTCTGTCATTTGGGCACGGAGTTGCAAAATGTATGCAGCATCAAATTCATTGATGCAGGGATTGTTTTTTATTTTTGTTCCGTGTGCACGTGCACTTGGAAAATGTCTTTATCTTGTTTAGTTCCTTCTCCTCGGCGATGTCCATTCATCTGTGCCTTCCATGTTTATTAGCTTGTGTGCCAGGTTGGCAATTACATGTCACTGTGGCTGCAGCTGCATAAGGTCATCTTCATTGTCAGTGTCACTATCCACTGCGTCCATTGGCTCCAGTACTGAATCTGATTCTGAATCATTGCTGGACTCCTTGTCTATGTCCTTGTTTGGTGCTGGCTGTCCAAAAGAGTCAATTAACACTTCTCCAAGTTTTGAACTATCGACGTGTCTAAGTCCGAAAAACTGTGCATCATTTAATGCCGTCACTACCTCAGCGGGGTCGCACTGATGTGTGACCGGACAGCTCCCTGCTCAGCTATAGATCTGGAGCTGTTGCGGCTGCGGTATAGGCAAATTTCCTGCATTTATTTTTCACACAGGTTGTCAACAATTTTCACTCACAAACGACAGATACGACGACGATCATGTTTTTGTACTCTTTCATTTCACTTTCTTTGCCACTTTGGCATGTCATCTGAATTTTGAATCTGCTTTCTGTCAGCGTGGTGATTGAATTCAAGCACCGCCAAGTTCTAATGCTGTAGCCATTGAATGTGTAGAAGCTCCACTTAAGGGCATACATCACAAAATGTGAGTGGTATGACTCCAGGTGTCCAGTGTGGCGAAAGTTTCTGTAGTATGCCAGTGTCTTCAGGAACTTTTTGTCCAGAAGAATTGCCATCAGTTTATTGAGTGGCACACTCCCTGCTTGTGCTTGCTTCCTTTCTTCATCATGACTGAAGTCGAGCACTGCCAAGAGGGTTCTAATGCTGTAGCCACTGAATGTGTAAAAGCTCTGCTTAAGGGCATACATCACAAAATGTGAGTGGAATGACTCCAGGTGTCCAGTGTGGCTAAAGTTTCTGTAGTACATCAGGGTCTTTAGGAATTTCTGTGAGCTTGTTGTGTGGGACACTCCCTGCTTTCAACCATACTGTTTGCTTGTCCTCATCTAATGGTCCATGGGAACACATTCCCTCCCTTCCATCATGGGTGTAGTTCCACTCATGCTCATTGACAACATGGTGGATTACTTCGCCCAAACATTCCCATCATCTTGTCACTGTCTCTGCCACAATGTTGTTATGAGTGTCAAAAGTTGTTGTAAATGGCAGGAATCCATTTGCGTCATTTTTTTTACAGTTTTTCTTCTGGGCAACATTGTGCAGTTTCTGGCCATATTTTTGCTGTTATGAGTGCCAAAAGTTGTTGTAAATGGCAGGAATCCATTTGCGTAGTTCTTTACAGTTTTTCTTCTTAGCAGCATTGTGCAGTTTCTTGCCACGTTTTTTGCTGCCATGCCATACATCCCACTGATGCACAATGTCCTGATACTTCGCACTGTTTCTCATTGTTCCGGCGATCTGAGGGTGGGCGTCGGTTACCAATTCCCCAATTTCCACTTTGTCCTGTAGGAAAGATAGTCCCCTCTCAAAATGCAATTCACTCCATGTTGGGGGCCTTTCCACCTGCTTCCTGGACAAGCACTGTGTTTGTATGAAGAATTTTCCCATCCTTCTCGTCGCAGCAGATAGACGCACTATGGCCAGGAGAATCGGCCCTACCATTCCCCTGATAGGACAACAAGTGTGGTGTACTGCTGCAGCAGTTCCTGTTGTTTCTTGTTGTAGAAATGCTTAACTGCTGGGCCAATGTACAAGTTTTACAAGCAATCGAATATTGTCCTTGACATCATGTAAAGATTCATGAACTTGCACATGACAGCAATTTTTTGGAAGCCATTCCCTGATGCTAGTATAACTGCGATTTGCAGGTTACCAGAAAACATTCCATGGAACTTTGGTTGCAACGACGAGTTGGCATGTTTGTTTTTATACTCCCATATGACAACAATAGCTGTTCCCTTCTTTGTAATGCGGTATGTCATTGTACTTGAGATATTAGAACCAAACTATGATATTATATGAGAAATATAACATCATATGTTGGTGTGCCGAAGTTTTCTCCCCTCATTGCAGAAGGAGTATGTGCAGATCAATGCACTATGGCCAGGAGAATCGGCCCTACCATTCCCTGATAGGACAACAGGTGTGGTGTACTGCTGAAGCAGTTCTTCTTGTTTCTTGTTGTAGAAGTGCGTAACTGCCTGGCCAATGTACAATATTTGCAAGCGATCAAATGTTGCCCTCTACATCATGTAAAGATTCGTGAACTTGCTCATGACAGCAATTTTTTGGAAGCCATTCCCTGATGCTAGTATAGCTGACGCCATTTGCAGGTTACCAGAAAACATTCCATGGAACTTTGGTAGCGACGTGGAGTTGGCATGTTTGTTTTTATACTCCCATGTGACAACAATAGCCGTTCCCTTCTTTGTAATTTGGTATGTCATTGTACTTAAGATATTAGAACCGAACTATGATATTCTATGAGAAAAAAATAACAGACACAGATTAAATAAACAAAGCACATGTAGTTTACCACTTATTAACAGGTTCATGCAACCAGTGGCTACAAAGCATCACTAAATGACAATGCCACAAGCTCTCTTTTGCACATTTGTATTACCTGCAGTCAAACCTAGTAAGGATCCCTAGGTACTTATGCTCATCTTCACTCGTCCCTTCACCCCATAGGGCTGCCCTAAGAACTCTTTGCTCACTCTCATTGAGCATCCCCAAGAATGACTCAAGCATCATGTCTGCCGACACTGTTGAGGACAAGGCAGCAGTCAAAATGGCCTTATTTATTTGGACCAGCTAGTATCCCAGAAGAACATAAACGTGGGTGATTATTCTTCCCAGGGTTCTATAAGGATCAGTTGCATGGTATCTGCAATATAATTATTCAGCTTAATGTCAGACCTACAAGACACCATATATGATCTTAAGCAGAACAGGATTAGTCTTTATAATCCAACTATCACCCAAATCAAAAGATTTTTTAAATTCCTTCCACCAAACAGGAAAAGTGTGAAGGAATATCTGAGCAGTCTCTTTGAAGGTATTAAAATCATGCCTGAGAACTAGCAGTTTATTTCCACATGTATATGAATACATGCTACTGAAAAAGCCACATGCTCTCTTGGGTCATTAGGGGCATAAATGTTACTAATACAAGTTGAAAAATTTGAAAAAGTACAAAGTACAGAAACAAATTGACCGTCATTGTCATTACGAATTTGGGAAAAAGAACAAAGTAATTGTGAAGAAAAAGCAATAGCAAAACCAGAAGAGTGATTCGTCCTCGCCGATGAGTAAAATACAGGGTCCTTCCAGAGCTTATTAAAATTATCGAAATCGTTCCTATGTAAATACGTTTCTTGTAATAAAATGACATCAAATTTTAAAATCTTCAGCCACGATATCACATCTTTGCACTTGTTTTGGTCTCTCAATTCATGCACATTTAGGGAGCATATCTTAAATAAATGATACGCTTAAAAGGGAGGGGGATAAAATGTGAACTTAATGTCTTAAAAAAATATTTATCGAAAAAGGCCGTGTCGTGCTGATATACATACTCGGGGTGTCGTGAGCACAAATGGTTTAACCACTCTTGTGGGTTATTACAGCTTTTCTTGCACATTTTTAAGAGTCAGGGGTAATGTACACAACTGGAATTAGGATGGATTTCCGTCATGTGTGCCGAGAAGTCACTAAATTTGGTGAAACGAACATAGCATTTAGACTCCGTACACTCGAACCACTCGTTCTTGGCAGTTACGATGTTGGATTCCGAGGCGATTTTCCTCACCATGGTCACCCGACCTCGTGGGGGAGACCTCGATCGCTCGACTGGGGAAGACGGTCTTTTCTTCCCCAGAGATTTTACTTCCGTGAAGCCATCAGTTGGATCATCGGCGATGGCCAGCTCCTTCTCAGACTCGTCCTCAGAGCGCTCAGCCCAGGATCGCTGGGTGTCCATCTTCTGGTCGTCGTAGTCATCGTCGTCATCGAAAAAAGACTGCGACCGCCCATAAGCACTTGACGTGGTGGTACCTCTGCCTGTACCTCCGGCGTGACTTTCTCCTGCTGGGCACCCCCATCAGTGTCAGCGGCGGTGTCACTAACCCATGACGACGACTGTTTCAGCCGGTTGGCGAAGCTGATTGGGCATCGGAAACATCGTATCACTCGGCAGTCCTTCGCCTCGTGCCCAGTCTTTCTGCACTTCAGGCAGGTACGCGGTTGTCCGTCGTACCGTACCACGCACTCCCGTCAGCCGAGGCTGATCGATGATGGGATGTCCGTCGTCACCTCCATTTTGTACTGACAAATTCCGTTGAATATGCTGGGGTATTCCTTAAATGTTAAGAACCTCCCGGCTACAACTTTTCCGTACCGTTTAAGTACGAAACGGCAGTTACGATGTTGGATTCCGAGGCGATTTTCCTCACCATCGTCACCCAACCTCGTGGGGGAGACCTCGATCGCTCGACCGGGGAAGACGGTCTTTTCTTCCCCAGAGATTTTACTTCCGTGAAGCCATCAGTTGGATCGTCGGCGATGGCCAGCTCCTTCTCAGACTCGTCCTCAGAGCGCTCAGCCCAGGATCGCTGGGTGTCCATCTTCTGGTCGTCGTAGTCATCGTCGTCATTGAAAAGAGACTGCGACCGCCCATAAGCACCTGACGTGGTGGGTACCTCTGCCTCTACCTCTGGCGTGACTTTCTCCTGCTGGGCACCCCCATCAATGTCAGCGGCGGTGTCACTAACCCATGACGACGACTGCTTCAGCCGGTTGGCAAAGCTGATTGGGCAGGCCTTAAAGGAGTGCCCAGACTTTCTGCACGTGGTGCAGGCAAGCTCCTCGGAGCAGCTGCTCGCCACATGCCCCTCCTTCCGACATCGGAAACATCGTATCACTCGGCAGTCCTTCGCCTCGTGCCCGGTCTTTCTGCACTTCAGGCAGGTACGCGGTCGTCCGTCGTACCTTACCCAGCACTCCCGTCCGCCGAGGCTGATCAATGATGGGATGTCCGTCGTCACCTCCATTTTGTACTGACGAATTCCGTTGAATATGCTGGGGTATTCCTTAAATGTTAAGAACCTCCCGGCTACAACTTTTCCGTACCGTTTAAGTACGAAACGGACAGCGTTGTCGTCCACCTCGTGGGGCACGTGGAGGACGGTGACGATCTTGACCGTCTTGACGTAGGAGATGATGTCAATGTCCGCCTCCTGCTCCAAACGCACGCAAAATTGTTCATGAAACTGCGGAGACTTTAAAAGTCACATCAGTTTTGTTGCTCGGCAACATTTCCGACATCAGGTGTTCCGCTGGGTCAAACCCACACTTCTTCAACAACTCAAAAATATTCCTTCCATCCTTGTTCACCACCTGCACGGAACAGGCTTGCAAAAGTGAACACTGCATACTTAACAATTTAACAACTTAACTAAACCAAAAGGCTTAGTTTAAAATAGATTTAGTGAGAGAGAAAACAAAATACTGGGAGTCGCAGGAGCGATAAGAAAGCAAGTCTGTCTGTTCTCTGCGGAGAACATACTACATGTTGTTGATATCCACTTCTTGCTCCAAACGAACACAGAATTGTTCGCAAATCTGAGAAGTGTTACATCAGTTTAGTTTTGCTAGGCAACATTTATACCACCGTCAGGTGGTCTGCTAGGTTTACTCCACATTGTGTTAACAAGTAAAAAAAAGGTTTCTTACAAAATGCTTCAGATGAGTAAACTTGAAATCCTTTTCAGACAGTTGATCATTGATGATCAGCGATCACCAAGACTTGCCCAACAGTCTTTTTGCAGTGTTGAGGCAATCCTTCCAATCCCGTGGGAATTGGCAACCTCTTTGGTGATTTTTGTGTGAATTTTTCATAGTGATGCATTTGAAAATGTGAATTCTTGACTGCATTAGCATGTGAGTGTGGCTGTTGGTGACTAAAGGAAAAATCACCTGATCCTTCATTCTCAGGGTCAGATTCCTCTCTGAGATGATATTGATTGCCAGGGCAAGAACACCACTTCTTTTTTTGTGAACACCATCTTGTTCAGCCTTTTGGCTACAATGTTTTACTGCCTTTGAGATTGACCAAACCCATTTCTATCTATTATGAGATACATGATTCACTTTCTAAATACATCACAGCATCATGTACATGAAATTTACCTCTAGTGGCCGCGCAATCAGCCACCTCTTTGTTCCCTGAATCCAAAATCCGGAAGGTCTCCTCCCTCCCCAACTCCTCTTTCACTCTTTGCTGGACTGCTTCTAGTGAAAAGTCCCCGGGCTGTAGTGTAAGCAGTAAAATTTTTGAAGATGTGAGGCTCCTGCCCTCCAATGTGGCTAAATGAAGTTTTCTAGGGAAGCAAAAAGAAGAAAAACAGGAGAATTAAAGGCCAGACACAGGAAATCCAATGTTGAGGGGTAATGGGGATTGTATCTTGTGATCCAAGATAAACAAACTTGCCACTTAGGGTCTTCTACGGTAATGAATGCAATTGGAAAGGTAATCTTACCTTAAATCTAAAAAGAAATAATGAAATTAGATCAGAAGAGATTGACCTCCCCCCCCCCCAACTAAAATCATTGGCTTTTCTGCCTTGCAATTTTTTGGACTGTGCCGCTTGGTGACTTTTTACTTTCAAGTCTTAAGCATCTTTTGAGACCATTTTTACGAAAATCAGACATAATGTTACGACGCTGCGCAACATTTTATACATGCATATCAACCCCCAAAATTGCGCAAAAACGTGAGTTTGTGTACAAAATCAATTGATGCAAATTGTGTTTAAACCCAAAATCATAAATGTATGATTTTGTCTACTTTTAATGGTTGAAATGAATTAATTTTGTGCTGTTTAAGATCGCAAAAGTGTCTCCGACACACTTCATCAAAAACAAAAACAAATAAATGCAAAATGTCTTTTATAGTCCTCCCTTGTTGCGGGAGAGCTGAGATTGAACAATGTATTTCATCATGGAAATCTCCTTCAGGCTCACTGGTGTAATTATTGGTATCACTGGCCCGAGATTGATAAAACAGGATACTCTGCTGTATCTGATATCCAGGAAGCTGGATCCTCCATGTGTGTTTGGCACTGTGCTGGATACAATCATTTCTCATTGTATTTAATGCTTGATTTTCTTGCAATTTCCTTCTGCTCCATGCTCCCATCATTGCCAATAGCACGAACACCACTTCTCCTTAGGTGAACACCATCTTGTGCAAGCTTGGAGGTATCCATGTTCAAATTGTTCACGAACGTCCACCCTTTCCTGTTGGCTAATTGTGTGTGAGCACTGTTCACATTGTCACATTTCATTAAGTAGCAGGACTTTCTTTCTGACAGTGAATTATAGAAGATATCATAATAGATTCCACCTTGGTAGACTGCAGGATCTGCTCACGTGGAGAAGCTACTTTGGCCATGATCTCGTAAAAAAAACGGGCAAGGGAGAAAAGAAAAGTGGTCTTTACTTACAGGTTTCTCTTTTACACATTTCAATTACATGTGTAAATACATCACAGCATCATGTAAATGAAATTTACCTCTAATGGCCGCGCAATCCGCGATTTCTTTATTTCCAGAATCTAGGATCCGGAACGGTTCTTCTCTTCCTAGTTCTTCCTGCACTTTTTGTGTAACTGCTCCAACGGAGAATTCCCCTGGCCGCAGTGATAGAGAAACGATCTTGGATGATACCAAGTTCCTTCCCTGCAATGTCGCAAGGTGAAGTTTTCTAGGGAAGCAAAAAGAAGAAAAACAGGAGAATTAAAGGCCAGACACAGGAAATCCAATGTTGAGGGGTAATGGGGATTGTATCTGGTGACCCAAGATAAACAAACTTGCCACTTAGGGTCTTCTACGGTAATGAACGCAATTGGAAAGGTAATCTTACCTTAAATCTAAAAAGAAATAATGAAATTAGATCAGAAGAGATTGACCCCCCCCCCAATAAAATCATTGGCTTTTCTGCCGTGCAATTGTTTGGACTGTGCCGCTTGGTGACTTTTTACTTTCAAGTCTTAAGCATCTTTTGAGACCATTTTTACGAAAATCGGACATAATGTTACGACGCTGTGCGACATTTTATACATGCATGTCAACCCCCAAAATTGCGCAAAAACGTGAGTTTGTGTACAAAATGAATTGATGCAAATTGTGTTTTAACCCTAATAAGACTGGGGTATTTTGGAGGCTGGAAAGACTCGGGGGGGGGGGCCTAAAGGCCCCCCCCTTCAGATCTCGGCCGTTGA
>JZLH01S0035027.1:0-7500 GCA_001188425.1 Eucidaris tribuloides
TCGGAATATATGTACGAACAATAAAAGAGGGAAAATGGTGAAAGTTTCAGAAATTAAGTTGTTTGAAAGGTTCAAGAGGATGTATTAAGTTCATCTTAAAAGGCATTGTAAGTAGCTACCATGAATTCCCCATGACCTGTAGATCTTTCATATTAAGAGTCTAAAATTGAAGCCTGAACAAATTAAGTTTAAAATATCACTAAGTGCTTAAAAGAGTAACAATCATGGAGAGACAATTCCAGTTTTTCCACCCATAGACTGCTGTGTTTATCAGATTTTCTATCGCGCGAGAATAATTCAATGTGCCAGTTTTTAACTGTATGCTACTTACCAGTGAACAGCATAAACTGTCTGACTTTTGTTCTAGGTGTTTATTTGTCTATTCAAACGATGTTCAGATACGTCAGATAGCAAAAGTTGGACAATTTTTTACACGCGGTCTACCACAATGTATATAGATGTCTTTAAACCTTGTATGAACGGCGACAACTCGTACCATTTATTTTTTAGATGAAAATGTGGGAACATCCACTGATTTGTACAAACATTTCCACAATTGCCGTGTATTTTTTTTTAAAGTGTCAGTTGAGAAAGTATATAAAACACAACGTAGAATCTAGGACATACTTGCTGTAGCAAGCAGATTCAGATATTTGATAAAAATGAGAATAAATACAAATTGTGTACAAAACTAATGGGTAGTTTTCCCACTTTAATCTAAAATGCTGGTAGCAGTTGCCATTTACAATCCTTCCCTAAAGCAAGGATTATTAAATTAATCTTTGAACAATCATAGACTCTTGAACCGTTCAACCAAATTGCTTCAAAATTCACTAATTTCCTTCTTGCATTTGCTTAGTAGTTTCTATATACAGGAGACGTTGGTTTCATTAATTTTAATATTCCTTGAACAGAATGAATTTTGGTTTGAAGACATACGTATGAGTTGATTATATCTGCATTCACATTCCTTTAGTCATCCAGAGGCATCCTAGCGTGACGAAGGGTGATAATACACAAACTGTTTAAAATGTATCTCGCAAACAAGCAGGCAAGAAGCAAGCAAGCAAACAAACAAACAAACAAACAAACAAACAACAAACAAAACAAAACAAAGAAATTTTGAAAACTCTGGATAAGGAAAACTAATCCTCAATATTTATTACATACGCTCGGGAGGTGCAACTTAAAAATCATCATTAAATAAAATCAAATTATTATGTTCCCTTCTATTATTGTTTGTTTTATATATTCCTCTGAATTGCAATATATATTTCTTTCGATTTAAAGCTTAATTTCAAAGTGCTAAGAACTAGGATGCCTGTAAAGAAACAACTTAAAGTAAGAAATCTATATACGGAATCTGATGTTTACCACTCTGCTAACCTTGTTACTAAATTAAAAAAAAAAAATAACCGACCTTACGATCGGATTTGCAAATGCACCTATGTTTCTAAGATTCGCCTGAGTCGGCCCGCTTCAAACCGCGTCCTGTTTTTTTTAAGCACCACAAAACGTAATTGTCACAAAGTAATGTTTGGGAATCCAGCAGTTTTCACGCGATTTTGCACCAAATAGCCTGATTTTTGAGGGGCTTTGTGAATCTGTGATGTTCGGACGTTTTGCGGGTGAGCTTAGCACCCCAAACTACGCCCAATTTATGGGGTCTCCTCTGTGTGTATAGGTTTTCTGAATGTAAAGCTACGTCACACTGTGCGCTCTGAAGCGATTCCGCCTGTCCGTCTAAAATCATGAAAAAATATTTACCTCAGGACGGTGTCAGACGTGGCAAATTGGATAGCAATAGAATGCGAATCAAACGGAAAAGCACCGTCTGTCACGTCTAGATACGTTTGTAATCAGGTTGAAAACGAATTTAAAAATTCCACTAAATGTGTAATAAACGTACAGTTTGACTTAAAGCCTTAAGTTCCGTTTTCTTGCGTCGCTGTTGTTATGTTCGTTGACAATGATGACGTCATAGAATCTCATGATCCCAAGTCATGTTTATCAAGTTAGCTATCCAGTTAACTGCTCAGCGGGGTGTACAATGTGATCAGTAGCGGAGATTCATGTAAAAGTTGGAAAGGGGGGGGCGCGAAACTGCGAATACACGAGGCGAAATAATAGTTTCACCCTCGTGCAGGAAACCCCCCCCAAAAAAAAAAAAAAAAAAAAAAAAAAAAAAGGTTCCCAGCATATATTATATCGTTAAACCTGGTTTGGAGAATATACGAGTGACTCTTCGTGTTTGGGCCTATGGAAAGTTGCGTGTTTATGTGAAATCAAAATCGTCTCCCACGGCTGTTTAAAAGTGGAACTTTGACTTACTACTTTATATACATGTGTATTCGATCAGCACCAGCCACCAGCACCATAGCATAAAACAAAATCATGTAATCCACCATCTAGGATTTGAATTATTTCGAATCTTCAACTTATTTCCACTGGGAATTTATATGCTCTATGAACCTACTTGTGAGTTTTTTGTCACTGGACCATTCGGATTGATTTCTTGAAGGAAACTTCTTGATGGTCAGGTCAGCCTTTTCTATGCTTTAACTTTTTAGTCCCGCTCATACACTTCTGTCATTATTGACTCTGAGAGATTGAATCTAACATGCAAGCTAATATCAGATTGGGACTTCATATCAACGATAATTTGTTCTGTGGATAAAGATAATAAATAAATAAGATGAAGTGCACAAAGTGTCCAGCAAAGAAAGGAGGTCGCACTTTTGAAGACGGGATAATTCTATGTGCAGAGCTGTAATATAAGAAAAGTTGCATCTTTACAAGCAGTGACGTGTCTCTCGGTGATGTCATGAAAAAACTTCCAGCTATGCGCGATCAGATCTGACCGCTGTAAAGGGGGTCAGGCAAGGTCATGCGACTCATAAACATTTATGAGCCTCCAAATTCACCAAATATGGCCAAGCGCCTTAGATGAGCCGTTCAAGATGCCGAATAAACAAAAATAAGTAGCGGAAAAAACAGTGATTTGAGACACGAGTGTATTTCAAAACTCGAAACGGATATTCAAAATTGCCTTGAGGCTACGGTCGTGACACAACATTGACAGATGCGGGCATTCCAGAAAAGCGTCAGGGGAGGATGTGGGTGCTGTGGTTATGCAGTATTAAAGAGATTGATGATGATATTTCGCACAATGATGTTGATGTGCCCATCGTTTGGTCAGCCAAGGACCACCGAACGTGCATCGGAAACCACAGCCTCGGCCTCGCCCAATTCATCGTGCGTTTTACTACTCGCAGGTCGTTCGCGGAATAGAGTCACAACAAACGCAAAAGCTAAAAAAACCAAAGTAAAGATCTCGGCAATGGTATGCGGGACGGAGGGCAGTGTCTTCATCACAAACGAAGAAAGCCTGCCTCTTTCAACCAAAGAAGTTGCTGCTACTCTGCAAATAAGACACGGAAAAAAGGGATTCGCTTCCTGCTGACCAGCGACCGCGAAGATCCTGTGTGAAAAATCGTCTGAAACTCCTAGCCTTTGATAGCCTGTGAAGCTGACATCAGAAAATAAAAATAACTCTTATCCAAAGTCATAATGTTGAGTGTAAATTACACATAAATAATGGATATGTTTGACTCGAAACTTATCATCTTCTTGTCAAAGTTTTTGCATTGAGTCGCTGAAGGAATTTATACTACTTTCTCTTCTTGTTCCAAATAATCATGGAGTCTCCGCACATTAATATTCGCGTCACTTAATAAAAATATGGACCAGTTGAAGGCTATTCTAGTAAATCGTGTGTGTTAAGCATAATTTTAGTGTAATCGGATTATCCAGAAATATGGCAGCTTAGTGATATGCCTAGGACTTTGTAATTGTGATGGCGTATTTAAACTTTGAGTATAAAAAGTCCGTGAATCTGGTTAGAGGCGGAGGCTTGTGGCGCATATATATAAGTCTAATTTAAAAATAATGAGTTGCTTGACAGAAATGTTGCCATGCATGCTGATGCTGTCAATTCTGTTGTGTAGATGAAAACTGTGCCATTTGTTTAGGATATTTTATAGGAAACCTAACATGATGCCTTGAAAGAATTCAGGAAAGTTGACTGTACATTATATGATTGAAACATAGATAGACACCACTGTGTAGTTTAATGGAGATACTTTAACAGTTGATTTGGCTTAATTCCTCTAATAAACAGCTGGGATTAATCATGACAAACTTATCAATGTTTTCTGGTTTATAGAAACAGATCATAACTCACCGACTTCGCCAAGACAATTTCTTCTGAAACTTTGATTGATCAATATTTATTTCATTTTTACTGCCTGGTAGATAATCACGCTTAATATTATTACTGACGTATCGGATCATTTTCCTATATGTGCACTATTTGAAAGTGTGAGTTAGTAAGAGACTTTACCTCCTTAAGTTAAGATACAGAGATTTATTAGAAAGCTTACCGTTAAAGAAATGTTTTCAATGATCTTTGATGAAGCCACCTTGGCATGAGCCTTTACGCGTCGTAATGTAAATGTGGCCTTATGATAAGTTATCAAGTATTTGTGGAAAAATCTAGTGATAAACATGCTTCTCATGTTGTGGAAAAGAGACACGATTAGATAAAGGATAAGCCTTGGATAATCAAAATCAAATTTCTAAAAATCATTAAACGAAAACATCAAACTATATTCAAAGTCCTGGCATCAAAATTTGAAAAATGCTGTCATATAAAATATAAAAATATAGAAATGACTAACAATGTTCTAGGAAATGCGAAAAATAGTATTACGGTAACTTATTTCAATGTTCAGTGGTAATTCAGGGCAAAACATGGAAAACAGTTACATGAGATTACTTGGTAAACAAGACCAGCACTAAAGAATAGTAGAAAAGCTGCATGGAAGTTGACTGTGATGATGGAATAAAATGTAAATTAGAGCCTCATGAAATTGTTACATGAATTCAAATGATTTTTTCGTGTCTGTAGGGACCACAACTGGAGCAAGATACAGTTAATCATAATTATAAAGAGCTATAAAACAACCTATATGAAAATTCATTTTTATTGGAAACAATAACTACTATTTTGAAATAACAATATTGCTTCTCAGCTGTGTGATAAGAAAAAGTCTTGCGGCAATGATAATATCCCTGTTAAACTTTGGTGACAGTGTATTCTAATATTCTGAACCACTTTCTCATTTTTTTAATTTGTCCTGGCAATCAGGTATTTTCCCAGAATTCTATGAAGGTGGCTAGAGTGATGTCTGTATATAAAAAAGGGCCAAAATGTGATGTGGTAACTACAGACGATCTCAAGTCCTGGCCTATTTTAACTAAAATTTTGAGTTAGCAAATATTCGTTTGGTGATTTTGGAAGATATGAGTTGTTATTTAAGCACCAATATGGTTTAGAGGAAGGCATAGTACAAAACTATTTTAATAAGTCTAATAAATCAGTAGTAAGATTTCAAGATGAGGTCGAGTTACGGTTGGTATCTTTAGTGATTTTGCTAAGGCATTGATAACAATAATCATAATATACTTTTAGAGACAAATTAGAGACTTACGGCATACGAGGTTCAATTGGAATGGCTTTCGGTGATTGATTTAGTTACCGTTATCATTTGTGCAACATAATGGAATATGCATCATCCTTTTCAATCATCACCTATGGAGTGCCAAGGGAATCTGACTAGTCCGACAATTATTTTGATTTATATCAATGATTTGCGAAAGTATCGATATATTATTTAACTTATTAGACATATTTGCTGATGATTCAATATTTTTACATGCTATTTCCACAGGTCAAACAAACTCTCTCGGAAATAACTGACAATTTAATGAATATTTGTATCAAAGTGGGTTGATGCAATAACATAACCATTCAAATTTAAAAAGACCAACTTTCATGATAATTAAACCAGGAGGAAAATGGATAGATGTTACTGGAATTTGTACAAATTAAAAATAAAGCTCTGCTTGAAGTGCATACAACTTCTCTTTGTGGGAGTGCATATTGACAGGATATTTAAATTGGAATGTGAGCATATAATAACCTCTGTAATATCCTCCGAAAAAAGGTAGCGAATTTTGGTTTAAGCTAAGGACCACTAGTACCGGAAAAGATTCTTGTATATTTGTTTACTCTTTTTTACATTCACCATATATCTTATGGCCTTGAAGTCTGGGGACTCTGCACCTTTGATGTTATTAAATAAAGTCTGGATATGCAAAATGATGGCCGTCAGAGCAATTACCTTCAAAATTAGAATGGACTCCATTCATCACCCATATTTCACTCTCTGCGGGGTTCTGATGTGTTCAAGGTTGTATTAGACACCGGTAAGCTTTCATCTTTGAATGATTCATAGACAACTGACCCACCAGTGATGGATATATTTAATTTGGCTTGATAATTTGTTTATAAACATAGGCAAAAAACACAAATAGATTTATAATGCCAAAAGTTAAACAGCACCACTGGCGTAAAACATCAGTTCTCATTCATGGCGTTCAAAGAGAATTTGCGAATGATTACCTAGTATTAAGAATATATGGCCAACCATCCAACATTTTCGGCATGACTCTAAAAACAAACACTGTTATACGAGTTTCTTTAATCAAATGTCAGGGGTATTGTTGTAGTTACTGCTTTGTGTGCTAAAATCCATACTGTATGTAACTCCAATAAGTGTTAAATACTGTACCGTATAAATGAAGTTTGAATTTAACAAGTCGTTTTCTTGTTGTTTCTTGCCATGTATTCATGCACATGTATTACGTCTTTAATGTTAAATATTTTAAATGTTTAAAGGGCCTACACCCTTAGTACGAATGCCTAATTTGTAGGTCCTTTACCAATTGTTAGTAAGTATGTATATGTATTTCATCATTATTTACTTGGTAATATATGTTCATTTGTAATTAAGTCAAAGTCATTTCAATTTCAATTTCAATTTTCAATAAAACCCGCTTCCACATTAATAGTAGTGTAATTATCGATTTCCATCGTATTTATCTTTTGAATAGGTTCGCAGATAACAAAATCTATCTAAAATTGCTAACAAACTTAAAAAAAAATAATATTAAGCTTTGAAAATGGGGGAGGGGGAGTTATTCCCCAGAAAAAGAACTAGGGAGACACGTACTCCCACTCCCTCCCTAGTTCGCCGCCAATCGCCGCCCATTGAGGTGATAAAACAATAACCTTCAGTTTACTTTGTTAGGGCGCTGTTTCTGCAGTAGCTATCACATTAAAGCCCAAGTTTAGTTTTGGGGATTTTTTTCTTGTTTGAAAGCTTTATGCCCAAAGGTCATTTCACATTCTGAATGTCTTTCGTTTTTTTTTTAAATTAATTATTGAACAATTTCGAGGGGGGGGGGGGACCCCCGAGATTTTTCGGCACCCCCGAGATTTTCATTAATTAATTATAAAAAAAAAAACCAAAAGACATTCAGAATCTGTTATTGGTGTGATATGACCTTTGGGCATAAAGCTTTCAAATAAAAAAA
>JZLH01S0035032.1:5188-28051 GCA_001188425.1 Eucidaris tribuloides
TATGACAGTATGACATTTATTGTGATATATTCAAACATTTATTGTGATACGATGAGTTATTTGGATGTGTTTATCTTGTCATTAAATTGCAGATTGAACAGTCAGTCAATCAGTTAGTGGTGACGTCAGTCGCTATGATGACCAGTCTGCCAGCTGGAACCGTCAACTTGTGTCGTAACAGGCTCATTATTACAACGTGTCTTGCTGTAACCACGATATCCATGAACTGTGACCCCTAGAATTTAGAACCCGGAATTTATTCGTCACACCCACCCCTACCACTGGCATCATACCACACATCACAATACACCAACATCTCAACACACTACAGCACACATCATATCAGACAACTGACATTACACCACAGCACTGACCACACATCACACCACAACACAGCCCACGACATCACACAACAAACCCTACCACACCACACCTCACCTCACCACACCTCACGTCACCCCACCACAAATCACACCACACCACGCTACACACTATCCCACACCATATCAACCCATTGTGTTTGTTGTGCATTTTATTAAAGAACAAGGGGTAAAAATTAAAATATTTGTTTATTTGATAAATAGATAACTAATTGAAAATAGTTAAATAATCTGTGAAACTTTAACAAAGTAAATGAAACGACATTTACACAGTGCATTTAACTTTGAAGAATGTCAATTAACACATGTTTAATTTGAGATTCTTTTCCATCAAAAACCAGATGAATCATGTAGGAATCTAACATGTTATGTTTTATAGTTCTGAATTCAACATCATCATTTGATAAATTACAAATATATTTACAATAAGGTAGTGATTTATTCAATATAAATTGAATTGCAAATGCTGAGATAAACATTGCTAAAAGTATAGAAAAATCGATTCTAAAGTTCAAAACCATTAAAATACATTTAGTGATTGACATACTGTAATACTGTATGGTTATTTGTAAAAACTATATCAATAATAAGTAATTCGACAGGAATGTGGAAGACTATCTTTCGAGAGCTTAGATAATCATAATGACCTCTGAACAACATGTCCCAGCAGTATGAACTTGTACATGCCACTGTGCTAAAGTCAACAATGTAAACATTGTAATCCATTATGCATAGTATTTATAAATGCATGTGAAACATTTGTCCTGTCCAAACAATATAAACCGAATTTTTGCATACATTTATAACATTGCTTATTCAAAAATTGTAATAGTTTTTTTTTGTCATTTTCAGTTTTTTGGGGGTGCTAAAATACTTTAAAATCCAAAGTGTGAAACTACGATGCAAACTTTCCAATGCAAACACATACGTACATGAATTGACTAACTAACTACATGTATAAGACAGGTATTAGACCAAATGCAGGGGGTCCACCTTCACAAATTAAACAAGAATATATTTATAATAAGATATTGATAAACATGAAATTCTAAACCCTGAAATTAATATTTACATGACAAAGCATAAATTGTTGTCATATTGACAGCATAATACCTACATTTAATACATTGTTTTTGAGGGGAAGTCTTCTCTGATAGCAAGTTAGTTAAAAAAAACAAGGTTTCATTAAAAGGAAGAAGGGAAGCTATGAATTTTTTGATGTTGAAACACAAACTGGCAGGTGTGTGATATTTCTTGTTTTTTGAGCTTTTCTCTCATTTACCCTTACTAACGACCCTTTTCTCTATAGGAAATACTCAATCATATGTGTACTTTCATATATGAAATCACAGAAACCCTGTAACAAATAAGTATTCAATGATACCTTGCTCATAACTTTGCTGTTTTCTCAGATGACTGAGCACCAGGATTTTTAAAGAGTCAAGAAAATCTCCTTGTTCCAAGTTTGTGCTGATACAAGTGTGTGTACCATGTCAAACATGGAATTTGTTTTTGTTTTGACATGATCGACATTCATGCACATCAAGTCTTCAACATTTTCTGTGGCTTTATTTACTGTGGAGGTTGGTACGCCATTAGCACCTTTTAAACTGGTAATGAATAGGGCTGCGTCATATTTAACCTTGTTTGGAAGTTCTCAGTTGTATTACACAGTTCCTCATTACCACCAACTTCAACAACTGCAGGTTCATTTTGTTACCCTTTACTGATGTCACTGCTGTCATCATCATCCTCGTTATTTTCTGGCAAAGTTTGTTTTGAATGGAGTGGTGGATGACATGCAAACGCAGGTTTCTTATAATTTTTCAGGTACAAAAACTGTCTCTGACATCCTGCTTGATGGCATACTATATGTGTCAAAGTGCCAACATTAATGCCGTGGATGAATTTTATGTGTTTAAAAGATCACATTCGACCCCATTAAATTTGTTCAAACATTTGAAACAAGTGTAACTCGCCTTGACTGTTCCACCATGGGATTTATCTATCTTTCTCTTGTTGAAGTTTGCTGGAAATTTCAGTCGATCCCCAACACTTGGTATGGGGTCTCGTATGGTGTTTTCATCTAAAAGCTCGAACGCACAATCATCAACGCCATTTTCTGAAAAGAATTATAACAAAACTCATATCAGTGGTTGGTTACTATACAGGTATGACCATCTCTACTATCTAAGATTAAAATTGTATTATGTAAATTGGTGCTAATTAATTATGTGAATAAACGAAAAAGTACCTGTCAGCAGATATTCATCAAGAAAATATTTCAATAAATTACTTAAATGGCTATAAAGTGTTAGAAAGTGAACCTTCATGGATCAACAATAGTAAATGTGCATGTTGATTTCTATGTGTTGAAAATTATTATGTAAATAAATTAATTAGTTACACATGGTTAGTATTCATTTATGTTATGTAAATGTTAAAAAAATATGACCAATTTTAGTTATTTAGTAGCATTTGCTTCATTTGCTTGGTGTAGTGAGCAATATTAATTTGTCTTACAAAATCATCCATGATGGTACCGTAGTAGCACAGTGTTTAATAACATTGCCAAAAGGTCTCAGAAATGTTTTCCGAAAAAAATGTGATAACGTTTTTATAACATTAATACAACATTGTTTTTATCACGTTTCACATTTTAATGTTAAGACCAAAAGGTTTTAATGCTGAAACAAAATAAAGTTACTAAAATATCGTTATAACCTTTCCAAGAAAGACAAAAAAAAAAAAAAAAGAACAAAAAAAAACGTTTTAATTAACATTGTTAGGACATTATTGCTAAACATTATATAAAAATGTTTTCTAAACCATATACATAACCATACGTTTTGAAAATATTACCTTTATCTAATATTACTATGATATTTTTATGTTTTTGTGCTAGCTGGGATGAAAAGAGAAACAGCTTACTGAATCTTAAAGAGAATACACAGTAGCGGTTGATGATGGAAATCTTTCATCAAAATGTCACATTTCATTCTTTTCCAGGTGAGAGTATATCACATTTGCATTACAATGTGGGACTAATTCACTCCATATGCAATAGAAAGATGAGGGATTGGTAGTTCGAACAGGTGAAGTTTTCCATATGATGTGCCCATTCCATTGCTATAGCGTATAATTATGTCAACAAATGACATAGTACATATATTTTTTTTTGTGTTAGTACTTTGTCAGCAGTGGGATTTGTGTAGCAGATTTGTCAAAAACAAAGTGTCCTGTTGTTTTCAACTTCTCTGTCATGTACTATAGTGACATTTTCAGAATTCCATCTGTTCACAGATAGTTTGAAAGTTAATGATGTTGTTCTGCAAGTACTCAACCAGTACTCTGTATTCTCTTTAATTCATTATCAGAAAAGAGCAACTTTTCTATGCAAATAAGAAGTGATGCATAGTCACGGGGCAGGTGAGAATGATATTTGAGAATGAATTGGTGGATGAGAAAGAAATAGATGAGAATTAATTCAATTGCAGCAAAGCCTAAGTGATATTTATAAAATAAAATAATCCCCATAAATAAGATGGTATAGTCCAAAAGTTAGTGCGCATGCGTACAGTGTACTGTGCATATGCCAGATTGCCCTTTACATTTATAACATAGGGACATTAATTCAGTCAGCAAAACGATTTTGTTCCCATTTCCTAAATGTGTTTAATATCACTCAGGTTCAATTTAATGTTGCAATGATTATCGAAATACGGCTACATTTAATGAAACTGACAATAAAAACCCGGAAATTACCAAAGGATGCAGGACCAATGCCATTTTATAATGATCGATTTCAAATCACACAGAAACCTTCTGGCCGCGCCGCCGGCTATGGCTTTAAGTTAGTCCTGCTTTGCCAGAAATGCGCAATAACTAATAAACAAACAGACAACTTTTTTCCACGAAATATCATTTGAGAAAATTCAAATAATCTCCCATTTCTCTTCCCAGGTCCCATATATTATAGATATTTGCCCCAAAACTCACCCTTTTCCAGTTTTTTTTTTTTTTTAGCGATATCGAAGATTAACTTGGATTTCAAGATAAACCACGACAAAAAGCAAATACCGTCATTTACATATCGGAACCCTCAAATTCAAATTGGCGGATCATCACAAATCGTCAAATGCTCGGAACGACGTCAAAAAGTCACAAATTTTACCAATAAACGTTCTTTCAAACCCAAAATAATGCTAATAGCGACAAAATTAAGCCAACAATTTTAAACAAGTATTCACAAATGATTTTCATGTTTGAATCGCTTCGATTTGCATGGATTTCGGAGCGTCATACGTACAGTAACAGATACGAGTGCGTAGGCCCCTATAAATTTGTGCGCAAACCGTACTGGTGGCGTGCAGCCTGCCCTGGCTTGCCGGCTAGGCTGAGCAAGCACAAGCGTGGACAGTATAGCACGTACTAGCGGGCTCTGCTGCTTCCCATTCCTGTACCCAAATCATTTAAGAACGCACGGTAAGACCACACTAACTTTAGAATTGAAAATTAAGCTAAACAACAATCACATATGAACAAAGTTTCTCACCTTCAAACATCTTTATCAGCCTTTCGGGCTCCCACTCGCGCAGAGACTTGATGATGCCTTCCATTTTTGTCGCACGCGCAGCTGTTGTTTCAAATCCAATATGTGCATGCGTTGTTCGTTCACGTGATCGATATTTTATTCCACTTTGATCAAACTTTCACCAACAAAAACATATACAGTCTGCACGATAATTTTGGCGGAAATACAACATTTAATCAACTGTGATTAAACTTTCACCAATAAAAACACCAGTTAGCTCGATTGACTTCATGGGGAAAGTCGAGAATACTGTTTTTATTCAATGTTGGGCACAGATTAATCAACAAGATTAAAAATGATAATTTTAATCAACAATAATTTTAACCCACGCAAGACTTATTGTTTTGTTTACCCAACGCACAATGTATAACCAATGTTGAGCGATTTTTAATCCACATTTTTTTTTTCATCCACAGTTTTTTAATACATGTTTTAAGAGTGTATATGAAGTGCTGTGGCAAGATTGGTAAGGCGCGTGCCTGACAATCTAGAGGTATGGAGTTCGAGTCCGCCCGGCATTAATGTCCTTCAGCAAGACATTTTTAATCTGCTTTGCTGCTCTCCACCCAGGTGTATAAATGGGTACCCGGTAGGAATGGAATGAGTGCACCTATTGTGGCTGCCAAGTCTTGACTGATCTCCGTTTGGAGTGGACAGGTGTCTGATAGACTTACAAGCATCCGATGACCGGGGTAATAGTAGTGTAAAGCGCTTAGAGATGATGTATTTCATATTAGGCGCTATATAAATCGAAACTATTATTTATTATTAGTATTATATACATCAATGATATAAATGTACTAGGTGTTAAAAATAAAATTGGTTAATTTTGGTATGTAATAACACAAAAACTATACACCAAATAATACTGGCATGAGTATGAGTTATAGCTAAAGAGTGAACATTTTTGTTGGAGGTAGTTTCAATACGATATCAATATCAGTTTTATGTAATTCATGCTTATTTAAAATGTTGGAGTTCAGATTTTGCTCAATATCCAGTCCCCTGTACAAAATTGAGACTGCACAGAAATCAAATGGTGTGTGTGAGAGTGTGTGTCTAGTCCCCACACAATGGGATTCAAATAATGGACAATGGCTGGAATAGCACACGTTGGAAACCTTGGTATGCCAGTTTCATTACGTCCAGCTTAGACAAATGCTTTATTAATATGCATAAGAAGCCTAGCGACTGCTAGACTATTCACTATCCACAGCCATTTTCTGTTGCTACTGTGTGTGGACAAGGCACACACTCTCACACAAACCATTTGATTTCTGTACAGTCTCAATTTTGTACAGGGGGTGGATTTTGAGCAAAATCTGAAGTCTCACTTTTTAAATAAGCATGGATTACATAAAACTGATTATTGATAACGTATTGAAACCACCTCCAACAAAAATTTTCACTCTTCAGCTATAACTCATACTCATGCCAGTTTTATCTGGTGTGTAGTTTTTTGTGTTATTACATATCAAAATTAACCAATTTCATTTTTAACACCTAGTATTTGATATCACTTTGTTATGTAAGGGTTCCACTGCCCTCAATAAGTATTAACGTTTTATTGTATGTTCCAAGTGAATAGACCAGTTTCAAATTTCAAATTTCATGCATACCTTTTTTGACAAAGGTTTCTTTTGACAACCTGATAGGTTGTCGGATGCTAGCCGGACAAAGAAACAACTAATGTCTGCAAACTTAACTGCATGTCAGTATTCAAAATGCATTTATAGGAACAGCTAAAAGAAATAGCTCGTCATTCGGTTTCGGAAGAGAAACCTTCCATAAATGTGATAAATTATTGAAATTGGTCTATTATGTCATTCATAAATATCCTACGAGAACTTCAATCACATAAACTCACAGGTCAGTAACACACGCCGGTCTAGACACCTGAATACCATGCCCTCTCTGTTAATGTATTGTCATTTCTTATGAATTTCAAAAAGGGTGACGCACAGATTAAAGTGTGCGTAGCCTATCATATTAACCTGAGGAAGCGTTCATAACTTCCATGTTTCAAATGAAAGTACATAATTATCATTTTTATCAACAAATATAGAATAAAGGATTGTATAACAACTTGTCACCTGGTTCCCCTTGATTTTTGACGACTTCAGTACCGAACTTTCAAGCCAGTCCTACAATTCCAATATTTTAAGAACGAGGTCAAATTTGTAGTCTAAGAAACAAGGTTATTAATCCACCAAAACCTTATTGAAAATTCAACAAATTTATAGCATCTAAGGTTATATCTTTGAAATAACATTTCTAAAACACATACTAATTGGACCCAAAGCTACCAACTGATGGTGGCAGTTCACAGTGAGGAGTGATACTTTTACGCGTAACGTAATAATTTTCTAAAGGGGGCCTATGACTGTCCCCTCGCAAGCAATGATTATTGCGTTTTAATTAAGTTATTGTAAAATAATTATTGCTGATGTATTTTATACGTGTTTATATTGCCTAGAAATAAAATAATAAACTCCTCAAAAAAGTTTGAAAATCTGAGCTTGATCGGTTATATCTCCCGATTCGTAGTTATAATCAATGCAAGCTTGGTGTCATCGGAAAGATTATTTAATTTTCTTTAAAGTAATACCCTACTTGTTAGGATTATGCCATCAGAAAAAAGGGCAGTATCTTACAATGTGGTGTAAAATGTAAATTGAAAAGCTGCAAAATGACCAAAGTTCGGTAAGTCACCCAACTGTTGTTGTTGTTGATGAGTGAGTTTTCCAATGTCTCTTTGGTTGTTAAGCACTCTAATGTGAATATAGCCATGGATTCAAACAAACACCTGCACAAGTAGGCAAACAACAAAAACACAAAGGGGAAAAACAAATAAACAAACATGTATGGTCATTTAAAAACTGGACATACGGCATTTCATCTCACAGACATTTCACCACATTAACACAACAAAGTAATAAAAAAAAGTGACGGGACTTAATTTGCATGGATTTTCATGTTTATCTTCACATGGATCTTTGATTTCATCATTGTTCATTAATTTTAATGGCATTGATCAGAGTTCAGTATCGGGAAGTGATTTGGAGCATTTTTTGTTTCATTTTACGCGCCCGTCGTGACGCGCACGCGCACGAGGTATGGTCCCAAAGTTGACCCTTGACCTCAGCTTGACCTTTGCAAAATGTGGTTATTTTAGTCGGCCGCCAGCTTAAGATATCGCAAATGTAAGTTCAGTCTAACTTTTGGCTTTTGACGTCATAAATGACGTCACAGATGCTCTATCACTATGACCGGACTTTCATGCCGAGGTATTAACATGAGACATGACTATGCGAAGTTACAACATAATTTACGCTATCGTTCTCAAGATATCGTCTGAACAAAAAATGACCAGAAAGAAACCCGAATGAATAAATAAAAAAACAAGATTTTTATTCGTCACTAAGACGAATTGGTGATCCGCGTAACCGTTCCGATCACGAAATTTAAAGAAAATGTGACACACAATGTATATCAATTATTATTGCATGATGAAATATGTCCCTCATGACTTCAAATTCTCTATCAAACATTAATTGAAAATTCGGCGTGCGCGTACGCGTTCGCCGCGATGCGCGGACGGTTATGATTAGCACCAGTGATGAACTTTGACCTGAAGTTACTCTGTACCAAGTTTGGTTATCTTAATCGACCCCAGTCACGAGATATGCGCAAAATATGATTTTTCTTTGTGACGTCATAAATGACATCACAACACTTTGGCATAGAAAGCGATGCCTGAAATGTTATCTACTCATCATAGTCTATCAGAATAAGCCATAAAAAGTAGGGGTCACCGTTAATTCTAGAGAGTTATGAGGGATTTTAAAATGCCGCCATTTACTACGCGCGCATGCGGGCGCATACAAGTTTTTTGGACTTGCAAGCGATATTTTGGCTTCTGGTGGTTGGCAAAGGGCTTTAATTGATGGAGAATTCAGTCAGACATCCAAAACTATCGATAAAACGAAGGTATTTGGTCGGGGAAAGGATGCACGCGAAAAAAATGCGAGCGTAGGCGTACACCAAAATGCTCCAAATGACCTGAAACATACAGTACTGTTAATAACAAGTCATTTGGAGCATTTTAATACTTCGACGCGCCCGTACACGCCAGCGGAGACGTGCGCACGCACGCAGTTTGAAACAAAAGTTGACCCATGACCTTAACTTGACCTTTGCCAAATTTGGTTGTATTATTCGACTGCCGGCTCGAGATATCGCAAATGTAGGTTAAGTCTAGCGGTTTTTTAAATGACGTCATGTATGACGTCACAGATGTTAATGGACATTGACAAGATTACCATGCCGAGGTATTGACATACAACGTAACTATGCTAAGTTACAAGATTATTGACAATACCGTTCTTGAGATATCGTCTGAACAAAAATGACCAGAAAGAAACACAAATAAACAAACAAACAAAGAAACAAAGTAAGAAGAACATTTTGTACAAACTCTATGGTGATCTGCGGTTACGCAAATCACCAATAAATTAAGATTCTGACGAAATCTATGGTGACCTGCGTTTACGCGGATCATCAATTAAGGGTAGTAACACGCATGAACGTATATACAATATAAGGCGCGATCGGGCAGTTAGACACATTGCTTCGTTTCCTGTCTGAGAATGTTGTAATCTACTAAAAAAAGGGGGAGGGCGAAACTCGTGTATCACTCATGGCATGTATTCTTACAAAAAGGGACGACAACGGGGGGGGGGGGGTTTTAATTCGGGGTTTGGCATTGAGATAACCGATGCAGCTTTGAAAGCATCGAAGTGGCATGAAACACGTATGTTTTAGCTGTAGGGCCTACGCTCGTGTCTGACTTTAATTCGTCACAGAGACGAATTGGTGATCCGTGTATTCGCTGCGATCATAAGATCTTGCGAGAGTGTGACAATCTATATGACGTTTTATTGCTTGTTTAAAGCTGTCTCTTTTCGCTTTAAATTCTCAGTCAAAAATTGATTTAAAATTCGAAGAGCGCGTACGTGTTCATTGTAACGCGTGCGCGTTGATGACTAGCACTAGTGACTACCTTTGACCTGAGATTACTGTGTACCAAGTTCGGATATTTTACTCGACTCCAATCATGTCATATGAACGGAACACGATTTTCCTTCGTGACGTCACAGATGACGTCATAACCATTTTGGTATACAAAGTGATACCTTTAATCTAATCTGCGCATCAAAGGCTATAGGAACGAGCAATAAAAAAAGTACGGCTCATCGTTAATTCTAAATAGTTATGACTTATTTAAGAATTACATTTAAACGCATGATAGGCTGTACCTGGGGAAAACAAAACGTTGAAAGGGAAAATTCAAATTCACACAAATACAAAATCAGCAGAAGTTTAAAGAAAATGAATATGGATGAATACAAAGCAGAGATTAATGGAATGAACTGGGACTGCGTCTATAATTCCACCCATGTCACTGAGGCGTATGATATATTTAAAAGAAATCTGATGCATGTAATAGAAAATCATGCTCCACTAAAACGCAAACGTATAAAAAATGAAGGATTCCCCGTGGATTACGGAACATGTAATAAATTTAATCCGGGATCGTAATCGATTAAAGATGAATGCAAAGTTAACAAAATTATCCGCAGATTGGGATTTGTATAGGGCTATGGGGAATTCGGTGACAGCGGAGATTCGAAAAGCTAAAAAAATAATATGTTACAGGTGCAATTAACGCTAGCAAAGGTCAATCAGGGGACATATGGAAATCTTTACGTTACGTGTTACCAGCGAAAAATAAATCTCAAAAGGTCGTAGAAATAAATCAACATGGTGTCCGTTGTAATGTTAAAAAAAATATTGATGAAACTTTCAATCAATATTTTATTAATGTTGGTAAAGTCATTCAAGAAAACATCAGACCTGAAGAATTAGAAAAGGACGATGAAGCAACAGAATATAATTTTCAATCAAGCTTGTCACATTTTAAACAAATTACAAAACAAGATATTTTGAAAGTGATTGGTAATTTATCTGATAAGAAAGCCTGTGGCGATGACGATATTCCTATTATTCTTATCAAACCTATAGCACATTCTACTGTTAAACCTCTCGTTTTTATTTTTAACATGTCACTTAATCAAGGAATTGTGCCGCCACAAATGAAAGTATCACGAGTTATTCCAGTATTCAAAGGGGGTGTCAAAGAAGAAATGTAAAATTACAGACCTATAGCCATGTTGCCAGTGTTCGGTAAAATATTTGAGAAACTTGTTTGTCAACAATTATACGATTATCTAAGTGTCAATTCCCTTTTAACGGAACATCAGTCGCGATTCAGACCGAAACATTCAACCATGACAGCTTTACTAAACGTAACCGTAAAATGGCGAGATAGTCTGGACAAAGGTAATGTAGTTGGAGTCGTAGCACTAGATTTGAAAAAAAGCTTTCGATACCATCGACCATCATACATTTTTGCATAAGATGAAAAGAATAGGCATTGGTGGAGAGGCTCTTAAAATTTGGTTTCAGAGCTATTTATTCCATCGTACACAGCGAACAGTGGTAAATGGTGTTCAGTCATCTGTAGGTGAAATTGAATGTGGCGTGCCGCAAGGGAGTAATCTCGGTCCCCTCTTATTTGTCATTTATGTTAATGACCTAGTTCAATGTCTAGATCAATGTAAGGCGTCACTGTACGCAGACGATACATGTATTTATGTAGACGGTAAAAATGTCAATGATGTGGTCAGTACACTTAAAGTGATAGGCTAACATTGTGGAGCTTCAATTTAAAAAAAAAATCAAATTTTGATATCTGAACTACATAGTAGTGTTCATATGGACAAATAAACACTCGAGAATAAAAAAAAGTTTGGAAAGTTACACTGCCAATGGCAAGTTATGCATTAATAAACAATTAAAACTCGGGGCGAGTTTAAATAGCTTAGATGTACACACAGTAAGTCTATGGGAGAAAATGGGCAGGTGAATCCGATCAACTTTCGATTTTCACTTTTTTAAAGCACTAAATAATAATTTTGAAATACAATTTTTTCAGGGCGTCATTTGTAGACCTTATCAAAGACAATGGTAGCATGGGGAATCATGTAGCTCAGATTTTTTAACTGTGGTAAATGTTAGCCAATACCTTTAATAAAGAACTGGCTGTCGTTAATCAGTGGCTTAAAGATTGGGTTAGGGATTTGCAAGTCCATTACTTCCCTTCATTATCAATACCAAACGGTAGTTTAGTACTTACAAATGGTGTGTTGAAAGTCTGAGATCCATACGTCATGAATTTGTTGTTTTATGAGAAAAACTAATAACGACATGTTACCAGAATGTTGTTCTTTCTGTGAGTTTCAATTTTGCTCAAAATGCGAATCACGGTTACTGTGCACCGTAGCAAGACCAGCGCAGCCCTCTGATTGGTCAATCGGCTATCCCCTGCGCGACCGTTGGCTAACGGCTGATCGGACCATTTTGGAACGGCACGTGCACGTTTGACGTCGCGGATTTTTTAAAATTTGCTCCTGAGCAAATGGAAAAAGGATGAAGTTTAACCGTCCAGATTTTAACCAAAACTCAATAGTTTACCCCAAGTCTCTATGAGAGGTGTTTATTTATATTAATCTTCACATTGGATATCATTTCAGCTGATTTGATTCATATAGATGTTTTTTGACGTGCAAATCAATAACCCAATCTTTAAGTTGAATAAATTGGCACTCAATACTGGAAAATGTGTTTTTTTTATTTTAATATTAATTTTATTTTTACTCAGTACAAGAAAAAAAATAAGTCGTGTTGATGTTCCTGATATGCTTATTGAAAAAGAAATTATTAATAGAGTGACACAAATTCGGTACCTGGGAATCATAATAGATGAACACATCAGTTGGAATAGACATGTTGAAAAGGTCTCTCGAGATATATCGAAAGGTTTATACCTGTTAAAAAGAATTCGTCCGTTTATTACAATGGAGACCGCACTACTATTTTATAAGACAGTTATTCAGGGAAAATTCGATTATTGTGATGTCGTTTGTGGAAATTGTGGGAAAACGTACAAAAACAGATTACAGAAGTTACAAAACCGATGCCTACGCACGGTGCTTTGTGTGGATTGGACTTTCCCAACGCAGTCGATATTTTCATTATTAGGTATTGGTGAACTAGCACGAACGCACCGAACACTTCATGTAATGTACAAGATAGCCCACGGCATGTTGCCTGAATGTCTATGTCATTCTTTTGTATTTAAATGCAGTCAGTATGAACTAAGACAATCGTTACATAAATTTGAATTACCAAAAATCGAAACAAATGCTAAAATGAGAAGTTTACGTTATAGAGGCGGGAAAGTATGGAACAAATTGCCCGATGATATAAAAACAATGACTTTTGATCTGTTTAAATCTCGACTAGCAAATTGCTTGATGTCTATGTAAAAAAAAAGAAACATTTGAATGCAAGCGTCAAATAATGAATAGGTATACATGTACATGCCGATTTCTAATTGTTTGACAATTATATCAGTGTGGCAGTATATTTTTTTTGAAAGAATTTTCCATTCTGATACTTATTAAAACCTAAACTTATTACAGTAAATACATTTGCAATATTTTCTTGGGATGGTTGGGCGGGGGGGGGGGGGTATTAGTTTCAATGGATGAAACCGTTTTTTACTTGTGTATATATCTTTTGAAATTATTTTAATTATTTGTGTGTGTGTAAAGAAAGTCATTACACATTTTGATCGTTTGTATTTATTTGAATTAAGCTAATACTCGTTTTGTGTTTGTAAATTACTTGTAAAATTTCATGTATTTTTATTGTAAATGTAATACACGGACTTGCTGAAGAACAGCCATTTGGCTGAAGCAAGTCTTTTTTAACCGTGTTGAAATAAAATAAAATACAAAATACAAATACAAATAAGCACGCGTACGCGTTCGGCCTGACGCCCGCACGCATATGTTTTGCACTCGTGATGACCTTTGACCTGAAGGTATTGTTAACGAACTTTGGATATCTTACTCGACTCTTGTTATATAATATGCCCGAAATACGATATTTTTTGTGACGTCGTAGATGACGTCACAACAATTTCGCAAGGAAACTTATGTTTGATTTCTTATCTACACATAATAGGCCATCGGAATAAGCAATACAAACTGGGTGTCACCGTTAATTCTAAATAGTTATGAGTGATTTTAAAATCACTTTTGGTGCGTGCGACAAAACGCGCGCGCACCAAAATGCTCTAAATGTTCTGAAACATATAGTACTGTTAATAAAAAGTCATTTGGAGCATTTTAATTTTTCGACGCGCCCGTGCACACCAGTGGGGACGCGTGAACGCACGTGGTTTGGACCAAAAGTTGACCTTTGCTAAGTTTGGTTGCTTTATTCGACAGAAGGCTCGAGATATTCTGCCGTCCCATGACAAAAGGAAGTAACTCTGATTTTTATCAAATTCAACTTTTTTATTGATTTCGACTCTTTTTGACATGCTCTACACGATGGGGAAGAAATTACAGTCATGCGACCCCTAATTTCCGAGTTATGGATATATCAAAAGGAAGCAACTCTACAGATTTGCTCCTAAAACAATGACAAAAGGAAGCAACTCTTCCTGTAACTTTCAGCCAATCACCTATCAGCTTGGAAGAGACATGGGTACATTGACCTCCCAATCAGCCAATCAGAGCACGCCTAAGTGCAGCTCACTGTTTACCTTGAAGTTCTATCAACTACACCATCAGAATTGATACAGAAAATGCTAAAAATTCACTGATGCATTTACACATCTGAAGGAAACTTAAGTATATTTTGATTGAAGAACATGTATATATATCTTTTTATAACCCACTTCATTCTTCAAAATAAATTAGTCGATTTGACAGTCCCATAGGCCCAATACACCAACCTAGAAATGTTCTTTCCTATGAAGTTTTTTTGTTGATTTGTGTTGCCATGGGGTTCTAGAACAAATTCAGCTTGGTTGCCTAAATGGCTACTTTGGGCAATTTTGCTAATTTGCATAAATCCAAAATGGCCGCCAGGCGCCATCTTGAAAAATTAACTTTTGAACTCCTTGCCCCAGAATACTGAATAATATCTCTTTTTACGGGTTTTGGGGTATGTGAAGCCATTTCTACCATTATTTTTGCAATATAAGGTCATCTTCAGGTCAAATCCAAGATGGCCGCCGGACGCCATCTTGAAAATTTAACTTTTCAATCCCTTGTCTGAGAATGATGAGTAGTACCTCTTTTCAGTGGTTTTGGGGGGTGCGGAATCCATTCCTGTTATTATTTTTGCAATATAAGGTCATCTTCAGGTCAAATCCAACATGGCCACCAGACGCCATCTTAAAAAAATGACCTTTTGGGACCTTGGGATTATCGAGACTTGTAGCACGCAGCCTGGGATCAGTACTCTCACATTCCCTCGGCTCACTACCACAATCCAAGTCTGTTGGCAATAGCAGGCTATTCCACTTCTGCACTATCGGCCCTAAGAAAGTGATGCCCCCTTCAGTGCCTACTGGCAAGTCTACATGAATCAGTTATACAGAAGTGTGTGCTCGACAGGATGCTTTACTGGCTGCACACAGATGGACACACAGTGGCTCAACAGCTTGAGTCAAGGGCAAGATGCTGTGGAATAGAATGGCTTTATCAGCTATCCAGGAATCAGGGAGCACTCAAACCTGCAACCATCTATATGTTTTGTCCTTTGATTGATGCACCACCCTCTCATCTAGAAACCATATTCACTACACTCACATATACATGTAGGAAGCCACTAGTTGACATGTGGATGGAAAAGGTTCATGTGTCCATGGACATGCAGTTGTTCGTAGTAAACAAGCAAGTGTGCTGGTATCAGCCCATACAGTTCCATAATGTCAGCATCCATCCTGGTGGAATGCATATTATACAGTCATTCATTAGCTGCATTGCGAAGTTGATGAAGGGTTCGGAATTGGAAGTGTATGTGTCTGCAGCATATGGTGGGCTGACACTTATCTTCAATGGGAAGTCCTGGGTAAAAGCCAGGCGAGCCTTTCGTCGAGTATGAACTGGACTCTTGAAGCGATTTTTATCAACTGGCCCAAAGACATTCTAGCAGATAGAGCAGTATCTGGATGCAGCACGCTTACATACAACCAGCAAACAGTGGGTTGACATTTAACTTCCTTCCAACACTCTTTGTCCACCAGTTTGAAAGTGTAGAGAGAGAGAGAGGGCAACAGTTGCTTGAAGCAGGTGACCCGTAAACGCATGATGAAGTAGTTCTTCCTTGGTGGCCATGCGCAGTACACAACGTACCTTAGCTCACTCAGTATCTCTTGGAGTTGCGTGAGCTTCATGCTGAAGACAGAGTGAAACTTGTCTATCGGCACCATGATGGATACTGAAATGCTGTCTCTGCTGACCAGTTTGGAGAGCAAACTGCCATCAAAATTGGCAAAGGAGCGCTCAAGGGTACGACTCTTTCACCTGAGCTAGTTAGTGAGTGGATTGATGCCTTCCGTATTACCGTCCACGTGTCTGATCGCTTAGGCTACAATTTCTCTGCTTGTACTCCAGAACAGTCGACACAAAAGCAACACAAGGAATTGACAAATCGGCGCATCTTGGATGCCAATGATCGTAGTCTCATTGATGCAGAAGTGGGGAAATATCCACACCCACTGGAAGATAACCGTCCCCATCTATACAATCCCGTAACTGGCCAAATTGCCCCCAGTGATGTTAATGTGGCAGAATGAGTTATGATTGGAGACAAAATTGAAGAATAAATACATAAACAAACTCCCTAGTGGATTCTATGATGCGATCTGTAGCCCAATCAAGAAAATGTGTGTGCTCAAGAATCGGGTCACATGCAAAAAAAGCCACACCAGTAATAACCCTTGAGAGCATTTTTCTTTGGCTACTGGAAATTGGTTAGCAGCGGCAGGTAGAGCTTGAGCCGCTTTTTGCCTACGAGCTGTGTGCCGTACCTTCATCATTAATTCATGAGCATATTTGTCTCAGCAAACCTAACACCTCTGGTCTAGTCAAATGTCTCGGTGTACCTGAGATCTCGCCCAAAGCTGCAGACATAGTCATTGTGGATGTTTCACAGCTGTTCTACCATATTATGTGGCAACTTGGTGGCACTCCATCATATCTGATCGCATCCATCCAAGGTTTGTTCTACTTGTCTATTTGGTTTATCAAGCAGAGTTATAGTGCAAGGTACAAATGGAGCTATGGAATGGTACAGTGCTAGATATGAATGCAACCTGTGCTGACCTGGGAGCAAAATGTTTGCAGTTGCTTGGTGTGCATGCACTAAGTGGATGCGATATGACATCATATCCATACGGTAAAGGCAAGATAAGTGCATTAAACACACTACTCACTGGGGATTTTCCAGGTTTGGTTACCACACTGGGAGTGGTAGGCACCACTCCCACAGATCTGATTCAAGCAGCAAAACCCTTCTTTCTTGCTCTCTATGGTCAGCCACCAGGCACCTCTATGGAGTCTGCTCGCTTCGCCCTCTTCACCGAGAAGAAGAAGAATCCAAAAGTAATGGCCCTGCCTCCAACATCTCATAACCTGTTGCTGCATGTGCTACGGGCTCAGTTGCAAGTGATGTTGTGGAAAGCTGTAAACCTCCCAACCCCACCCGATGAGTCAGCGGATATTACTCACTTTGGATGGGAGATCCTAGATGACATCCCGAACCGGTAGCTAAGGGTGACCCTGCTCCACCTGAACTGATTGATGTGATTCGTTGTCAGTACAGGGCACATGACAAGAAATGCAGCACCGAGGCATGTGGATGTCACAAAGAGCATTTGTCCTGACATACTGCAGCTGCTTTGGTGAAGTTGAGTGCTGCAATCCATACACTGTCAGTCAACATGTGAAGACTGGAAATGAAGGTTTTGAGATGGAGGATGTAGAGGAAGAGAGTTTTGAGCAGGGCTCAGATCAGGAGGGTGAAGACCAAGAGGAAGAGGACTTTCATGAATACCTTGAGGACGAATGAGATTAAGAATGAACAGGTAAACCTCCCAAATATGGTATTTATTGGGGGTTGAGCCTACATGAAAATAATTTTGCTACACCTTTGAGACATCTGTGACACCAAAGAATATAAAACCAAGAAATAGCGTTGAATGTTGCACGAATTAAAAATATAGCTCCCTGGCACTAATAGTCAACCTATGTCATATTTCGACATAGATTGGGATGTAGTATACGACCTACATCATATAAATGGGGTGTAATGAAACAGACCAGAGTAAATGGAGCGTTTTTCTTTGTTTCCTTTATGTTTTGGGGATTCAAAATGGCTCATCTGACAGCCATCTTGGGTTTGATCTTACCTTGATATTTTATTTTTAAAATTATACCAGAAATGAATTATTTACACCTGAAAACCCCTTCAAAGAGGTCTTATCAGTCGAGGACTAGTGATTCAAAAGCTCTATTTTTTTTCAAGATGGCGCCTGGCGGCCATTTTGGATTTGATTTGAGGATGACTTTATATTGCAAAAATAACAGAAATGGATTCTACACACACCAAAATCCCTTACATTTACTCTTTTACATTAATCTAGGACAAGTGGTTCAGAAGCTATTTTTTCAAGATGGCGGCTGGCGGCCATCTTGGAATCTTCGATTTGACCTGAAGATGACCTTATATTGCAAAAATGATAACAGAAATGGATTCAGCGCCCCAAAGACCCCAGAAAAGTGGCACTACTCGTTATTCTCGGGCAAAGGATTGAAAAGTTAATTTTTCAAGATGGCGTCCGCGGCCATCTTGGATATGACCTGAAGATGACCTTATATTGCAAAAATAATAGTAGAAATGGCTTTAGCATACCCCAAAACCCCTTAAAAGGGGTATTATTCATCATTCTGGGGCAAGGGGATCAAAAGTTAAATTTTCAAGATGGCGCCTGGCGGCCATTTTGGATTTATGCAAATTAGAAAAATTACCCAAAGTTGCCATTTAGCTGAATTTGTTCTAGAATCCCATGGGAACACAAATCAGCAAAAAAACTTCATAGGAAAGAACATTTCTAGGTTCGGAAAATGTCAAATCGACTAAATACTGACTATGAATAGATAATATTATGTTTTCTTTTTTTTCACAGCACAAGTTCAGATGTCATTTGTTTATAATGGTCCCACACATGGACTTTTGTGTGAGTGCATGCTTGTGTGTGAAAGTGTGTGTGTGTGTTTTACTGTGTTTTTGTGTATGTGACTGTGTGTGTCTGCATGTGTGTGGGTGTCTGTGTGTGACTGTGTTTGTGTGTGTGTATGTGTTTGTGTCTTTGTGCGTGACTGTTAGTGTGTGTGTATGATTGTGTGCTTTTGTGTGAGTGTATAAATGTGAATCTGTGTATGCGTATGTGACTGTGTTTGCATGTGTGTATGTGTGTGTTTGCATGCGTGTGTAGGTATGTGTCTGTGTGCGGGTGTGGGGATGTCTGTGTGTGTGACTGTGTGTGGGTGTGTATGTGGAGTGTGTTGATGTTGTGTTATGAATGTGTTGCTTTGTGTGTCTATATATATATATATATATATATACAGTGTTATATATATATATACAGTGTATATATATATTATACAGTACGTATATATTATATATATATATATATATATATATATATATAATCATATATATATATATATATATATATATATTATATATATATACAGTGTGTCCAGGAAAAAAGGAATCCGTGATTTCATTGCAAAAATAATTCAATCATAATGAATTAATTTTCTTTCAATGAATTAGTATGATTGTAAAGCTCTGTTACTTCTTCTTTCATTGATACATAACTTATAATTCACCGTTCACGCATTATTGAATTAAAACAATAGATGTTGGTGCTACCAAAATTTCATTTGCACGCGCATATTCCATCTTTGAGTGCATTTTCATGGTAGTAAATGTCATTATTTTTAAGAAAACAAAAGCATGACATAAAAATTCATAATTTCTTCTTTTATCTGACACCTCATGCGTTACAAATGAATAATGTTTGCCGGAGAACAAGTACAATTAAAACATACCTGTTTTAGCGTGATATTTAGAATAAATCCATTTCGAGCAACTTGAAGCGAGCTGAACAATAGGTTCACGCACAGCTGACTTCACACAATATCTTGCTCGGGCACAACAATAGGCTCCGAGTCATGTTCGCAAGGTAATTTCTTGGTTGGTGGCTGCCAAATCCAGGAAACAGGGTTAATGAATGAATTTTGGAACATTTCTGAAAACAAGCATCTTTTCAAATTGTCTTTTCTCACTGATACTTCGCTTATTTTTCACAAATGTGGTATCATATGAAAGTAGATAAAATCAGCTTTTCAATGATGCCCTTCAATGTCGAAGATATTCTGAATACATTCAAGCATGGCAGTTTGAATTTCAAATTTGCTCATGCAAATGATTTCATGACTGTGTCCGTTCTTATTGTCTTTGCTCAGTCATGCGTGAATGGGAATCTCTATGACTGGTATCAAATTTAAGAAGACAAAATATGCTTTCCAAAAATGTACGATTTTCGTGTCATATTTGTTAGTGATATATAAAAATATCCTCATCAATCTCGGTTTCCTTTTTTCTGGGATACACTGTATACACACACACATATATATATATATATATAAAGAGTTCTTTTCCAAAAGGTACTACATCCATAAATTCAAGTTCTGAGAAAATGTGATATTTTAATAGACATAGATAGCAATGTCAGTTTGCAATGATATTTTCCCTGATTGTACTACTGTATGATACAAAAGTAACACCACTCTTTAAAAAAATCGAAGCCCACAGATTTATTTATTATAAATTAATCATTTTTTTCATTTTCGTGAATGTAGTACCTTTTGGAACGGAAACTGGATGTAGTACCTTTTGGAACGGAAATTTTCCTTGACTGTATATTATAGTGCATCAATTTTCATCAAGTAGGGGCATCAAAAGACGGGTACACATGCACACACAGCACACGCTGATCTGCACAATGCCCACACAGACACATAGACACACTCATGCGCGCACACACACACACACACACACACACACACACACACACACACACACACACACACACACATACATACATACACACACACATACACACTATCTCGAACACATGTCTCGCAAATATTTGTACAAAGGTATCAGTCACGCACGCACACACACACACACACACACACACGCACCCACACACACCAAATTACCTACACGTACACACAAACACGCACATACACACACATACACACATACACACACGCACACACATTCATTACATGTATACAAATTTAACACAACCCACATTAACTACACACATGAAAACATATACGTGGGACTACGTGAAGTCTGATGTACTCTCTATACTGTTTTTGTCACTTCTCCTATGTTTTATTTCATTTTTGGTCTATTTTGCAATAAAGCCAAACTCAAAGGTTAGAAAGTTGGTTGAAGGTCATGTCAATACTGCTCGCTAATTGGTCCTTTCCCCCAAAACGTGGATGTAGTACCTTTTGGAAAGGAACTGATTTTTAAGTGCCATTTTATAAAACTTTGCAATTAGAAATTCAGCAAGTTGTGAGTAGTAGCGTACAGAGTTACTGAAAATGAGTACATTAATGCCAAAAAATCCATTTTGACCAAAAATGGATATAGTACCTCTTGGAAACGAGCTCTTCATATATATATATATATATATATATATATATATATATATATATATAAATATACGTACAAATGTATCGGCTGGGAGCCCAAGCAAAAATGTACGGACTGGCAGCCCGATGGTAATTTTGTTATTTTGCACTTTTATAAACAGACCAACAAGTTTTATTCTGTCTAGAATTCTTTTAAGAGCAAATCAACAGTTTTTTCCGCAAAAAAAGCTTAAAAAACTGAATTTTGAATATACCGGGCTCTCAACCGATATTTTGCTTTTCATGTGGCATGAAATGTACGGGTTGGGAGCCCGACTAGGCAAAAATGTACGGGTTGGTAGCCCGTGAGGCAAAAATGTACTGGTTGGTAGACCGACCAGGCAAAAATGTACCGGTTGGTAGCCCGACCTACTAAAACTGTATATGGGCATCTGTGTCAAATGTATGTGTGTCTATCTGTCTGTGTCTGTGTCTGTGTGACGTGTCTGTATGTTTGTGTATGTTTGTGTATGTGTTTGTGTCTGCTTCTGTGTGCATGTTGCTATATATCTCTGTGTGCGTGGGTAGGCATGCATGTGTGTCTATATGTGTGTATGTGTGTCCATGTGTGTGTCTGTGTAGGCGGGTGATTTCTCATTCGCTAATCTAGCCATTCTTCACTCTCATATATAAGAGCAAAAATTGCTAGCCACTAACTGCTACCAGTATAAAGTAGTGCAGCCAGTACTTAGCGAGTATACTCGCTATTTTCGTTACCACTATATAATAGTGCAGCCAGTACTTAGCGAGTATACTCGCTATTTTCGTTACCAGCATATATGTGTGTGAAATAGGATAGCGAGTATACTCGCTATTTTCAATACCAGTATATAGTAGTGCAGCGAGTACTTAGCGAGTGTACTCGCTATTTTCTATACCGGTATATGGCAGTGCAGCGAGTACTTAGCGAGTGTACTCGCTTTTTTCGTTACCACTATACAGTAGTGCAGCCAGTACTTAGCGAATATACTCGCTATTTTGGTTACCAGCATATATGTGTGTGAAATAGAATAGCGAGTATACTCGCTATTTTCAATACCAGTATATAATGATGCAGCGAGTACTTAGCGAGTATACTCGCTATTTTTCAATACCAGTATATAGTAGTGCAGCGAGTACTTAG
>JZLH01S0035032.1:29007-40649 GCA_001188425.1 Eucidaris tribuloides
CACACACACACACACACACACACACACACACACACACACACACACACCACACACACACACCCACACGCACACACACACACACACATGACACACACGCACTTAGCTTGTTTTATAGGCCCCCTTGTAAATTTTGTTTGGTAGTGACATAAAAATCGCGTGAAAAGAATGAAGAATTATCTTCAGACTCGCCCAGACATCAATGGACTCTGCATAGTGGTCCTGTAAAGACATGCAACAGGGTTTTTCCAGGAAATGGTTTTGCCAAGGATTTTCAACTACATCCCCACCCCTTCCCTTCTCCACACACATACATACATACAATGACAAACCTAAAACGCACACAACACTGTCATCACCCCTACATGTAAATCATGTACATCTCTTTTTTGTCCTTCCCCTAACATGCCTAAGTCTTCTGTCCATTCATCAACACACTTTATAAACAACTACAAATAAACAAAGATATATATACGACATACATATTTCAGTGGATACAAGCTTTTAATCCACGTGGTATCCTGAAAACATATTGTTATCAACATATAATACATACATAGTACATACTCTGCGAGAGCTAGTGTAAAAATCGATTAACGGCAGCTATATTGAATACTTTAAAACAAAAGTATAGTTGTAGTAAATGGTAACAAAGGAAATTCTTTACAATTATTTTTTTTCTTTTTTTTTTCAGATACACCTACGTGATCCATCAATGCCCAGAAAATTGTTCACGTTGAAACCTTTCCATTCTTTTGTTTTTAATAAGTCAAAATTTAAAATGTCGGGAGGGGAGACTCCGGCATTTCATGTAGGTAATTCACATACCGACCGCAGCCCTTCGTTCATTGAAACACAATAATTTGCAATTAGCCATTTAAAAGAACAAGGTTATGTTTCAGTCACATTTTGATTAATACATTATTTCTTTTAATTCCCTATTTTTACACAACCTTACCAAATTTTTCAATAATAATTATAATAACAGTATTTTTTAATCCAGGGTAGCCACTTCAGTCAAATGGATTGTTCTTACGGCGGGCCCTGCATAACATAAGTATGCCGAGTGCCTGGCTAGAAAGGAGAAGGTACCATTTTTAAAAAGTCTTTGGTATGGCCCGGCCCCTGTCCAAACCAGATCGGAGTTGCAATATGTGCATTGTGCAGATAAAGGTCATCGTGACCAAATTGTGCAATGAAGCGATTTGAGAGACACTAGATCGGTCGTCATTAAAGCTATGTTATTTATATTCATGTAAGATTCACATCGTGTACAGGTGAAGGTATAAAAAACATACAACAAAGCCATTCAGGCAGTCCTACATTAGTCTAAGAACAGTTGCCCTTAAATGGCTCACTATAGGGTCATTGTGACCACATTCTAACTCGGAACTTGCTTACAAGCTGTCAAAAAACTAACTTTAAAGACACACATGTGGAAGACCCGTTTAAAAAATTGTCGAACTTTGCTATCTGACATATCTGACAGTGTTTGAATGGACAAATAAACACCCTAGAACACAAAAGTTTGGACGGTTATGCTGTCACTAGTACAATATGTGCAGATACAAATTGGCACATTAATTTTATATCAGCCGATAGGAAATTCTGCAACACAGCAGTCTATGGAGAGAAGCTGGAATGGTCTCTCAATGATTTTCACTTTTTTAAAGCACTTAATGATCGTTTTAAACTACAAATTTTCTGATTGTTTTACACTGCAATTTTTTCAGGGCTTCATTTTAGACCGTATCAAAGCAACTAGTAACATGGGGAATCATGTAGCTCAGATTTTTTAAGCTGGAAACATTGTTATACAATGCCTTTAAATATTTTGCAGTGTTATTTGACAATGACTAATCATTACAATTATTATTAAAATACTCTTTCATTACTATGGAATAAAATAGTTATGCCATAGAGTTTGCTGGTATAGAATCATTGAATGTAAGAGTTAAAGATCAGACAATGTGTTAACGATTTGTAACTACTTATAATTTATAAATTACCTTGTGATACTTTGGCCAATAGTTGATCATTATTATTAATCCTCTGATATGCTGAGACATATTCAATTATTGTTGTTACTATATGGTATCGGGCTATGTTTATCAGAGTTGCATTTTAATAATCCTTTAATGTCCGACACGCAGTCACACCAGGTGACTGGAGGTCAATCTACCCGCTACAGAGAGGATTTGTTTTACGATATTCACTTTACGGGGTAGAACGATGTGACATTTTATTACCGCGTTCACATGATTTATTAGAATGTTTAAAGGTAGTGGATCTCATTTGCAAACATCTCCGCAAACCAGGAAAAGATAACCCATGCCCTTAGGCTATTGATGAAGGGCATGTCTGTGAAATCTGGGGGTCAGTGATTGCCTAGAATTTGAAAAATGCAAAAGAAAAACAATAGCCGTTTAGTGTATGTTCTATGGTAGGAATTTTTTTCTCGCGAGAAAAAATTCAAATCTGAGTCTAACGGTCACTATAATTCCACTAAAACTGAGTTTCTAGCTCCTATATTTTGCTAAAGGTTCCCAGATGGCATTTTCTTCTAAATGCCATTGTATTTACACAATGTTAATTTTTAGGCATGCAAAAGAGATCCACTGCCTTTAAGTAGGGTCCATGGTTTAACCAGGCGAAGGGATTTTTATGTCAATGCAGATCTAAGCTATGTGTATTCAGAGTAAACCGGTTATAATTGTCTGGAATTATACGGTAGAGGACGGTTACCAAGCTCTTCTCATCATACTCTATCCGTTGAGTGTATGACTTCAAATTCTGTTGTTCAGTTATATAAAAATAGTTATTTGTGAAGATCGTACTTTGACAATGTTTTAATGAAATACCCAAATGTAGTTTGTGAGGAAAAAAACATTCTTTAGGCCATGGGTTAGTTAGTTTACTTAATTATTGTATCGTTACCCCCGAGATGGAGTGATACTTCCACTGTCAAGTTGCATGTACATGGCTAACCCCGAGTATGAGTCACATTCTCAGAATCAGTGGAGTTCTGGCTGAATGTAAAAAAATTGAAGTAGTGACATATAATCTGGTACTTCCTGATACAAGCAAGGTCCAGCTTGACCATCACCCCAGGGACACTATGAAGAGACGTTGGCCTATAGGACAACTGGATGGGTAGTTTTCCAAATCGCATGATGAAATAAATACGTCACAGGCGAACAAAGACAGACACATACACACACACACACACACACACACACACACACACACACACACACACACACACACACACACACACACACACACACACACACACACACACACACACACACACACACACACACACACACACCACAACACACACACACACACACACACACACACACACACACACACACTTGAAATGACCTTACTAGATTGTTCGTGTGCATAAATACGTGTGTGGTTATACACACAACAAAAAAGTAACTACCCCCCTTTTCAACATACCATAACTTTTTAACAAAACAAGTTTGTGCAAAATAATTTGGCAAGAGTGTTCCTACACTCATTGACTAACTTCTGCGTGAAAATGTGATTGGTCTGTTGGGTCATGCATGAATGAGCATGCATTAAAGGTGAAAATGCCGCTTTTCAAAAGTCACATGGGTCATCTCTTATGCCAAAATAATGGTAAATAATGAAATTTTTCCCTTTATTAATAAAGTGTGCTCACTCAACCATGCCATGGTTACAACCTCTTATATTCGTACAACACGTAAAGATACATCTTGCTGAAAAAAATTCGGATTTAAATTTTTACAGTAAATTTAATGGATTTTACAATTTCAAAATCGAGAAAGAGTGGACATTTTTAAATTGCGCTCACCGAAGCGTAAAATATGCAAAAAGTGTCAAAGGAGGTATGAGAGGATCAAACGATAGATGATTAACATAAATAGCGATTAATCATTCACCAGAAACAGAATTTGTCAAAATCCTGCTTCCAAAAAACCCCAAAATGACCCTTGTGACTTTTGAAAAGTGACTTTTTGCCTTTAATATGTGCTCACTCATGCATGACTTGACACACCAATCACATTTTCTCACAGAGAATTTAGTCAATTAGTGCAGGAACATCCTTGCCAAATTATTGTCCTCAACACAGTTCTTTTTTAAAGTTATAGTATTTTAAAAAAAGGGGTTAGTTACTTTTTTGTTGTGTTTATTTTTTGGACCATTTCACCCCATCTTTCCCCTTCTACATTTTGATCCAAGACTCCGCCTACGATAATCACTCGCGGCTTTAAACATGCTCGTGAAATTTACTGGTGATAATTTGTGTCGTCTCATATTTCTTTTTCAATAATTAACAATATTCAAATTGTAATTTCATGCATTGGATATATTATTGGAAAACTGATATATATATCTTTGATTAAGAAATAAAACTTAACTGACCTGAACTGAACTTATCCCCGGCAACAATTTGTGCCTTCAGGTTTTACACAAATCGGCATAGATTGGGGCAGTGAAAACTGCGATGCGGTGAAAAAAATGTGCCGCAACACCTTGTCGCACTTGTTTCGTATCGTTGTCATGGGAACATGTCTCACTTGATAAATCAGTTTGTGTATAACCATAACCGATATCCTCCCTACTATATCATGGTAAGGAATAGCGAGTATACTAGCTAAGTACTCGCTGCACTACTGTATACTGGTGTCGAAAATAGCGAGTATACTCGCTATTTCACATCGCACACGTATATAATGGTAGCGGAAGTAGCGAGTACACTCGCTAAGTACTCGCTGCACTACTATATACTGGTATTGAAAATAGCGAGTACACTCGCTAAGTACTCGCTGCACTACTGTATACTGGTACCAAACATAGCGAGTACACTCGCTAAGTACTCGCTGCACTTCTATATACTGGTATCAAAAACAGCGAGTACACTCGCTATCTCACATCGCACACGTATATACTGGTAGCGGAAATAGCGAGTACACTCGCTAAGTACTGGCTGCACTACTATATACTGGTATTGAAAATAGCGAGTACACTCGCTAAGTACTCGCTGCACTACTGTATACTGGTACCAAAGCGGAAATAGCAAGTACACTCGCTAAGTACTCGCTGCACTACTATATACTGGTATTGAAAATAGCGAGTACACTCGCTATCTCACATCGCACACGTATATACTGGTAGCGGAAATAGCGAGTACACTCGCTAAGTACTCGCTGCACTACTATATACTGGTATTGAAATAGCGAGTACACTCGCTAAGTACTCGCTGCACTACATTTATCGAGGCGAACATAGCGAGTACACTCGCTAAGTACTCGCTGCACTACTGTATACTGGCACCAAAAATAGCGAGTACACTCGCTAAGTACTCGCTGCACTTCTATATACTGGTATCAGAAATAGCGAGTACACTAGCTATCTCACATCGCACACGTATATGCTGGTGGCGGAAATAGCGAGTACACTCGCTAAGTACTCGCTGCACTACTATATACTGGTATTGAAAAAAGCGAGTACACTCGCTAAGTACTCGCTGCACTACTATATACTGGTATTGAAAATAGCGAGTACACTCGCTAAGTACCCGCTGTACTACTGTATACTGGTACCAAAAATCACAAAAATCTCACATTGCACACACATATACTGGTATCGGAAATAGCAAGTATACTCGCTAAGTATTTGCTGCACTATTATATACTGGTATCAAAAATAGCGAGTATACTCGCTATCTTACATCGCACAAAAATATACTGGTAGCGGAAATAGCGAGTACACTCGCTAAGTACTCGCTGCATTATTATATACTGGTATCGAAAATAGCGAGTATACTCGCTATCTCACTTCGCACTTATATATACTGGTAGCGAATAGCCGCTACATTTTTTTTGCTCTTATATATGAGAGCAGAAATTCGCTAGATTAGCTAATGACTATATTCCCTGTGTAGGCCTATGTCCGTGAGTCTGATTCTATATGTGCTTGTGTCTATATACGTGTGTTTCGTGTCTCTGTGTTTGCATTTATCTGTGCAGGTGTTTGTTTGCATCTGTGCGTCTGATTGGGTATATTTTGCGTCTTTGTGTTTGTCTTTGTGTACGTGTGTTTCTGTGCGTGTGTTTCTGTGCGTGTGTTTGTGTGCATGTATGTATGTTTGTGTCTACGTATACATGTGTCTGAGTATTTCAAATCATATTTTCAACCAAATTTTAAACTAAATAATACAATATTAGGGGGTGGGCAAGTTAATTGCAAAATATGAATGGATATGGAGCCCGACCAAGCAAAAATGAACGGGTTGGGAGCCCAACCAGGCAAAAATGTACGGGTTGGTAGCCCGACCAGGCAAAAATATACGGGTTGGTAGCCCGACCTATTAAAACTGTATGTGTGTCTATCTGTCTGTGTCTGTGTCTGTGTGACGTGTCTGTGTGCTTTATATGTATGTTTGTGTATGTTTGTGTATGTTTTTTTGTCTGCCTCTGTGTGTATGTTCCTCTATGTTTCTGTGTGCGTGGGTAGGCAAGGATGTGTGTCTATTTGTGAGTATGTGTCTCTATGTGTGTGTCTATGTAGGCATAGGTGTGTGAGTCTGATTCTATATGTGCTTGTGCATAGATATGTGTGTTTCGCGTCTCTGTGTTTGCATTTATCTGTACATGTGTTGTTTGCATCTGTACGTGTGATTGGGTATATTTTGCGTCTTTGTGTTTGTCTATATGTACGTGTAATACTGTGCGTGTGTGTTTGTGTGTATGTATGTATGTTTGTGTCTATGTATGCATGTGTTTGAGTATTTCAAATCATATTTTCAACCAAGGTTTAAACTAAATAATATAATATTAGGGGGTGGGCAAGTTAAGTGCAAAATATGCATGGATAGAGAGCCCAACCAAGCAAAAATGTACGGGTTGGGAGCCCAACCAGGCTAAAATGTACGGGTTGGTAGCCCGACCAGGCAAAAATGTACGGGTTGGTAGCCTGACCTACTAAAACTGTATGTAAGTATCTGTGTCACGTGTATGTGTGTCTATCTGTCTGTGTCAGTGTCTGTGTGACGTGTCTCTGTGCTTTGTATATATGTTTGTGTGTGTTTGTGTATGCTTTTGTGTCTGCTTCTGTGTGTATGTTCCTATATGTTTCTGTGTGCGTGGGTAGGCATGCATGTGTGTCTATTTGTGTGTATGTGTGTCCATGTGTGTCCATGTGTGTGTCTGTGTAGGCCTATTTCAGTGAGTCTGATTCTATATGTGCTTGTGCATATATATGTGTGTTTCGTGTCTCTGTGTTTGCATTTATCTGTGCATGCGTTTGTTTGCATCTGTGCGTCTGATTGGGTATATTTTGCGTCTTTGTGTTTGTCTTTGTGTACGTGTGATTCTGTGCGTGTTTGTTTGTGTGCATGTATGTATGTTTGTGTCTACGTATACATGTGTCTGAGTATTTCAAATCATATTTTCAACCAAGGTTTAAACTAAATAATATAATATTAGAGGGTGGGCAAGTTAAGTGCAAAATATGCATGGATAGAGAGCCCGACCAAGACAAAATGTACGGGTTGGGAGCCCGACCAGGCAAAAGTGTACGGGTTGGTAGCCCGACCATGCAAACATGTATAGGTGGGTAGCCCGACTATGCAAAAATGTACGGGTTGGTAGCCCGACCAGGCAAAAATGTACCGGTTGGTAGCCCGTGTGTGAGTCTGTTTGTCTGTGTATCATATGTCTGTATGTCTATGTGCGTCAGTGCCTGTGAGTGTGTTTGAGCATGGATCAGTGTGTATCAGTGTCACGTGTCTGTGTATGCATGTGTGTGTCCCTGCGTCTCTCTGTATATATGTACATGTGTCTGTGTCTGCGTATATCTGTCTGTCAGTGTGTTTGTCTATATGAGTGTTTTAGTGTGGCTTTATGTGTGTGAGTCCGTGTGTGAGGCTGTGTTTGTCTGTATATGTGCATGCGTGTCTTGTGTTTGTGTACTTGTGTGTAATGTATGTGTTAGTGTGCCTGCTTTTCTGTGTCTGTTTACGTGTATGTGTGTCTGTCTGTTTGTACATGTATGTCTCTTTGTGTCGTGTCTGTGAATCTGTATGTGAGTCTCTGTCTTTTTGTTTCTCTTTATATTTGTATGAGTGTCAAGTGTGTGTGTGTTTGAGTGTAATATATATGTGTGTGTTTCTGTCTGTATCTGTGTCACATGTATGTGTCTATCTGTCTGTGTCTGTGTATCTGTGTATGTGTGTCGTGTCTATGTGTGTGTGTGTGTGTGTGTGTGTGTGTGCGTGTGTTTGTGTCTGCATCTGTATTATGTTTCTGTGTGCATCGGAATGCATGCATATGTTTCTATTTGTGTGTGTTTTTGTCAATGCGATTTGTCTGTGTAGGCCTATGTGTGTGAGTCTGTGCGCATCTCTATATTTCTGAGTGGGTCTATGTGTGTGTGTCTGATTGTCTGTGTGTGCATCTATATGTGTGTGTGTGTCGTGTCTCTGTGTTTGCATTTACCTGCGCATGATTTTGTTTGCGTCTGTGTGCCTAATTGGGTATATTTTTGCGTTTTTGTGTTTGTCTATGTGTACGTGTGTTTGTTTGTGTGTTTGTGAGTGTTTGTCTGTATGTATGTATGTTTGTGTGTCTACGTCTGCATATGTCTGAGTATGTCAAATCATATTTTCAACCAAATTTGAAACTAAATAATATATTATTAGAGGGTGGGCAAGTTAAGTGCAAAATATGCACGGATAGGGAGCCCGACAAAGCAAAAATGTATTGGTTGGTAGCCCGACCAGGCAAAAATGTACGGATTGGGAGCCCGTGTTTGAGTCTGTTTATCTGTCTGTGTATCATATGTCTGTACGTCTATGTGTGTCAGTGCCTGTGAGTGTGTTTGAGCATGGATCAGTGTGTATCAGTGTCACGTGTCTGTTTATGTTTATGCATTTCGCGCGTGCGCGCACAAGGATATGTCCAAAAGTTGACCCTTGACTGGATCTTGACATGTGTCAAATTTGGTCATGTAATTGGGCTTCAGTCATGAGATATACAAAAAAAATCCGTTTTTTAACAATGACGTCAGAGATGACGTCACGAATGACTGATCACATCGACAAGATGTCATTTTTGAGAACTTTTCATAATGCATCATCATGGAAATATGCAACATCACAGGACATGCCAGTCACGACACATGGACTACATTTGATTTTCATTAATGACGTCATCGATGACGTCATCGAAATGAAAATAACACATCGATGCATGATATCATATGTAGACATCATAGCGTATCAAGGACATTGAACAAAAACATAAAAGTCATGGGTCATTATAGAGGTTTATGACTAATTTTAAAATACAAGTTAAGTCTATGTGCGCGCGCGTGCGTTTTGACGTTTTCGGGCGCGTACGCCTTACTTCAGGTCCACTTGCTTTGGAAAAGGTTCGAAATGGTGTAGAATTCAGTCAGGTATTCAAAACCATCGAAAAAACGGCGAAATTCGATCATGAATGAGGTGCATGCGAAAAAAAGCGCACGTTTGCGCGCGCACCAAAAATGCTTTAAAATGTCCTAAAACGTATGCAGACAAAATCCTATGTCGATTGGAGCATTTTTAAGATTTTACGTGCCCGTACGAGACCGTCGTGACGCGCGCACGCACCTGGCTTTGCCAAGAGGATGGCCTTGACCCGACCTTGAAATGTGCCAAATTTGGTTACGTAATTCGACTTAAGTCATGAGATATTGTAATAAACAGATTTTGACAAATGACGTCATGGATGACTGGTTACATTAATGACATGTCATTGTTAAGATCTTGTCATGATACGTGATCAAGTAAAGTTGGAACATGAAAGGACATGTCATTCTTGAGATATTTGGGACACAAAATGTGGTCAGAAAGAGAGAAGAAGAAGACGAAGCTGAAGATTCTGACGAAATCAATGGTGATCCGCAACGGTTAGACTATGCAAAAATGTACGGGTTGGTAGCCCAACCACGCAAAAATGTACGGGTTGGTAGCCCGACCATCTAAAAATGTGGGTAGCCCGACTATGCAAAAATGTACTGATTGGTATCCTGACCATCTAAAACTGCATTATGTGGGTATCTCTGTCACGTGTATGTGTGTCCATCTTTCTGTGTCTGTGTATGTGTGTCGTGTCTGAGTGCTTTTGTATGTATGTTTGTGTGTTTCTTGTGTCTGCATCTTTGTGCATGTTCCTATATGTTTATGTGTACATTGGTATGCATGCATGTGTGTCTATTTGTCTGTATGTGTGTCTATGTGTGTTTCTGTGTAGGCCTATGTGTGTAAGTCTGATTGTATGTGTGCTTGTGTCTATATACATGTATGTGTGTGTCGTGTCTCTGTGTTTGCGTTTATGTGTGCATGTGTTTGTTTTCATCTGTGTGTCTGATTGGGTATATTTTTGCGTCTTTGTGTTTGTCTATGTACTGTGTTTGTGTGGGTGTGTGTTTGTGTGAATGTATGTATGTTTGTGTGTCAACATCTGCCGTGTCTGTGTATTTGAAATCATATTTTCAACCAAATTTTAAAGTAAACAATATATTGTTATGGGGTGGGCAAGTTAAGTGCAAAATATGTCCAACAAGGCAAAAATGTACGGGTTGGTAGCCCGACCACGCAAAAATGTGCGGGTTGGTAGCCCAACCATCTAAAAATGTATATGTGGGTATCCCAACTATGCAAAAATATACGGGTTGGTAGCCCGGCCACGCAAAAATGTACTGGTTGGTAGCCCGACCATCTAAAAATGTTTATGTGGTAACCCAATTATGCAAATATGTACAGGTTGGTAGCCCGACCACGCAAAAATGTACGGGTTGGTAGCCCGACTATGCAAAAATGCACGAGTTGGTAGCCCGACTATCCAAAAATGTACGGATTGGTAGCCCGCGAGTCACGGCGCAATTGTCGCCGCATGTGTATATTTCTCTGTTTGTGTCTGTCTGGTATGTGTGAGGCTGTTCATCTGTCTGTATCTCTGTGTCTGTGTCTGTGGGTGTGAGCATATGTGAGTGTCACGTGTCTGCGTGTGCCTAGTGTGTCCCCGCGTCTGTCTGCCTGTCTGTCTATATGTACAGGTGTCTGTGTTTGTGTTTGTCTGTCTCTCTGTGTGTTATTTCTCTTTACCTTCAACATCTAAACTTATTTGAGGATATTTGAGGATACATCATTTTTTATTCACTCATCTTTATTAATCAAAATATCAAATTTCACAATACATGTATATAATAACAATGAAATTAAAGGGTGAAGGCACCGGCAACTAACAGGCATAAGTTAAGAAATAAAGAGGCATTGAGAGTATTGTGGGAATTATGGTATATGGTGATAAAGACAGCCTAAATAAGGGCACTGTGTGACACTCACACTCAACAAGGCCCTATAAATTAGTTAATTTGTGTTTATTTTATGTCTTTGCAAGCCTTATCTTAAGATAAACTTGCAGAAACAGTCATAGGGAGGAGGAGCTTATCAATTCAAACAGTGCATACATTACTACGGCGTGACTAACACACGTCGGGTGGCATGCATCTGTCATGCTTGGTCGGTTTCGGCAATGTGTACGTGCGATCGGCTTATGCCGAAGGGTTGGGGAGCGCCACGTCGCGTAGCGTTGACTGGAACG
>JZLH01S0035041.1:0-18389 GCA_001188425.1 Eucidaris tribuloides
GTGTATTGTTCAGATGTAGGGGTGGGTTCTTAATGTATTGTTTAAGTGAAATCATACTTCAGTACTTAAAAAAATTGTTTATGTTTGTAAAGAAATTTGTAAAACATACATGCTTTTCACAAATCTGCCCCCACTGCTACTTGTCTGCTTGTACAAATAATTAAAGCTATTGAGATAATCGAGATACTCAAAATGTTTGAGAAACTGTTGTGCTTGTAACATTTTCATAGACCCTGACACCAGTTCAAGTATTACAAACAAAACTGTTTTGTGATTTAGGTCTCTTCGGTGGTGCTGGTGTAGGAAAGACTGTTGTGATCATGGAACTTATCAACAATGTCGCCAAAGGCCACGGAGGTTTCTCGGTGCTCGCGGGAGTCGGCGAGCGTACCCGCGAAGGAAACGATCTCTACCACGAAATGATGGAGGGAGGTCTCATCTCTCTGACAGACGATTCATCCAAGGTAATGGCTGGTCCGCATATATTAACTCTTCACTGTAGAAATGAACATTTTTGAATAAATTCTTGAAATGGGGGCTTCTTTGCTAGTAAATTGTCTATAGTCACTCGTTGATGGTATAAAGCAGTACTGATGTTCAGAAGTTTGCTTGGTTGCACTTGAGTTAATTGATACATTTTGGAAATTTGACTTTTGAAAATACTGCGAGTGTTAATAGATGTCCTAATAAAACTGATAAAAATTAAGTATAGCATTATCCTTAATATAAATTAGCTAGTTTTAGGCAGGGAACCTCATTTGTGCCCTTTCCCACAATACAGCAAAACATCACTCATGCCGTAAGGCTATTAATATGAATATATTTGTGAAATCTGAAGGTCAGTAATTTCATAGAATTTGAAAAATGTGAGAGAAATGAATTGTCATTTAATTTTAGTCCTGTGCTAGGAATTTTTGTCTCTAGTAGACAATAATTACGTCTGTCAACTATAATTCCACTAAAACTGAGTTTCTAGCTCGTATACTGTGCTAAAGTTTCTTAGATGATTTTTTTTCTTCTGTATACCAATGTTTTTACACAATGTAAATTTTTAGGCATGAAAAAGAGACACCCTGCCCTTAACCCTAATCAGCCCGGGCTTTTTGAAATTGCAGTAGCCCCGGGGGGGGGGGGGGCTAATTTAGCCCCCCCTCCTCAGATCTCGGCCGCGGATCGCGCGATTGCCGCGAAAATTTGCACGTGCATAGAGCCGGACGTTATCTCCAAGACTGTATAGTTAGATTTTTGAAAAATAATTATCTTCTATTTTTAAGTATTAATTATGCATAATTTAGTATAAATCATTTTGGCCTATTAACTCCGCCCTATTAAACAGCTCGTTTTTGTTTTATTTTACAGTTTCTAACTTTATTGAAAATGCTGAATTCAGAAGTTAATTTCTTATGTATTTTATGTTTCAGTCATGAATTTCTTAAATGTATTATCTTTGTATTTTCGACCTTTTTTTATTTTATTGTTTTTTCAATGAAATTTCTCGGGGACACTTTTGCGATCATAAACAGCATAAAATTAGTTAATTCAATCAAGTAAAAAGTAAAAATATCTTGTTTGTGTTTTTGTCACTTATGTTTTTGAGCGATTTGGTGTGAACTGGAAGTATGAGTTGGATCTCCGGAACCAGCGCGTAACCGGACGTCGCGAACCTTGTCTGCAAAAGATGCGCAAACACTTGAAAGTAAAAGTCAGGCGAGCGACGCGGTCAAAAATTTCGCCGCGGCGGAGATGGTACGCCTGAACTTTGTCGAGGGGGGGGGCTTTTAGCCCCCGCCGCGCCCCCCCCCCCCCCCCCCCCCCTCGGGCCAGATAGGGTTAACAAAGATGAAACAACAATGAGCCCTGTTAACAGACATTTTAAAATTCATCCTAAAATCTAGTGGCGGCTCGTGTATGCGGTCAGATGAACGAGCCGCCGGTGGCACGTGCCGCGTGTCGGCTCTGACGGGTCTGATGTTGCCGAGTACTTCCGTGACCAAGAGGGACAAGATGTGCTGCTCTTCATCGACAACATCTTCCGCTTCACCCAGGCTGGTTCAGAGGTGAGGGGCGAAATGCATCATGCAACCTGAAAAGAGTTCAATAGTTTAAGTAAAAACACTCTGAGAGTGTGTACAAGTATTTGCAATGAGTGACATTTATAAAATCATTCACATGTGCAGAGTTGCCAAGTGGTACTGACTTTTCAGTAATTTCTACTGAAAGTGGTAGAAGAATACTGAAAGTTGCATTAAGATTTTATCAAATCATTTTTTGTATAATTCTACTGCATTTATGTTAGAATTACTGATTTTGACTTAAAATATGCCACAATTAATTTTCAGTGAAAATATTACTGAAGGGCATTGATGAAAGTTGGCAGCCCTGCATGTGTTTATGATGCAAGAAACTTGTTTCTGAGAAAGAAAGCAGTTGTATATTTCATTTTGTATTGACACATACTTTCTGTGAATATTTTGGAATCAGTACGTTTAAAACAAGTACCCCTCAATTTGTACCATATTTGTTCTTGGTTCAAAGTCCATCCGGTGGAGTGTTATCAGCAGTTTACACAATACTCCGTGACTGCAATTTATCTCAAAATGTTGCATCATCTGGCTCAGTACAAGGCAGCATGGACAGATTATGTAATGTGCAGCTATAGTTAATGAAATAAAAGAAATGTTAGTTATCTGAATATATTTCTTCAACTTCCAAATAGAAATATGTACTTCCAAATAGAAATAAGGCATTAACTGTTTAATTCAGTAAATAAAATCGGATTGATCATCACTTTGATTGAAACTGCCAACCCTGTCACTACTTCCAAAGTGCTGCATAAGCCAATTAAACGTCATGTACCTCTCCAATTACATGACCAACAATTTATAGGTGAAATAATATTCTGTTGTAGCTTCATGGTAACCATGTATTATACATGTCAATGTTATATTCCTCAATAAAGTGATTACTAAATTTAAAGTGAAATTAGATCGATAGATATTGTAGGACTCGGTGCCAAAAGTATGGTTCACAGAACCGTGTTAGCTTTTCACTATAAAAAAAAATATAAAATTGTTTTTCACTTATGATTTTTTAGGTGTCTGCCCTTCTGGGTCGTATTCCCTCCGCTGTGGGTTACCAACCAACCCTGGCCACTGATATGGGTACTATGCAGGAACGCATCACCACCACCAAGAAGGGATCCATCACATCAGTACAGGTAATGCTGGATATATTATCTTGGCATATATACCATCCAGGGAAAGATACACAAGGGCGTGGGGCGATTTTGTCCCCAAACTAGCGAAAGAGCCATGATAAATTGCCATAGGGATCAATACAAAAGAATATCTGGAATTCCATGAAACAGAAAAAGTAGCCCTCCTCAAGAAAATTGTAATTTATTCCCTGAATTGCAGTCTGACTGCATTTAAGACCAACACCGATCCGAAAAGATCGTGACTTTCACCTATTCCATTGTACTTTCAGTTGTATAAACCTTAGAACCAATGTGAGAATTTGTGTACAGCTTTGCTGAAGCACAGTCTAAACCAGTCAGTCATTAGAGGGAGGGTATTACAACCTGTACCTAATAAATTGCTTCTCTATGTTCTATGATCTATGCAGTAGCGTACCGAGCGAATGTTGTCAGGGGAAAATGAAACCAATCTTTAAATTCATGACGCCTGGCTCATATTAAAAAAATAATAATAAATTCATATATATTTGACTTGATATGCTGAAAATTATTCAATATTTTGTCCGGAATCATTACAGGCCATCTATGTGCCAGCTGATGACTTGACTGACCCTGCCCCAGCTACGACCTTTGCTCACTTGGACGCCACCACCGTGTTGTCCCGTGGCATCGCCGAGTTGGGTATCTACCCTGCCGTCGACCCTCTCGATTCCACCTCCCGTATCATGGACCCCAACGTGGTAGGAGAACGTCACTACACCATCGCTCGAGGAGTGCAAAAAATCTTGCAGGTAAAGTGGGACGATATTCATGATATAGTGTTGTACAGGAATGTTGTTTATATCTGAATTCTTCTGTTGAATTTGAAATTGATGTCAAGGTAATATAATCTAGGAAAGATAAAAATTCTCAAATTCAAAAGCAATATTTTTCATTTTCTGGTACAGGACGTGACACTACATTTATGGTTGCTTTCGAAATGCAACGTGCCTAGTGCTGATTAGACAGAACATGTTGCAGAAGTAAAATTCATTGGAGTTATTGACATTGTAAAATTCCCCTTGTTATCCGTCAATTTTCACATTCGTGAGATATTTAGAAGCTTTGTGTGAGAATGTTAGAAAAAGCATTCCTTTCCTAAGCTGCTTTGTAAATTGCTGATGCCCAGTAGATAAGGTGAAATCCAGACATAGCCGACCAGTAGGAGTGCAACGACTGACTATTCATTTTCCAGACTTTTGCATTTAATTTAATTTTTCATTTCTCTGCTCCATAAAGGAGCCAAAGCATCCTGTTTTCAGGTTGTTAGTCTGTGCATTCACACTTTCTTGTGAACACAATTACTGAAGTACCGCTGAAGGGATGTTAATGAAACCGTCTTGGGTCAAAGGTCAATGAACTTTATCCAAAAAAACTATTTTCCGCCTATAACTCCAATTAGGACTGCTCATTATTATAAATATAATTTGGTGATTCAGTGCAAATACAAAAGGCAAATAATTTGGTAGCGTCACGGGGTCAAATGTCAACGTCAATGGTCAAACTAAGGTCAATGAACTTCATCCTAAAATGCTATTTTTTGCCTAATTTCAGTTATTACGATTATTATTTTTTTTTTTCAATTTGCCCTACAGGACAACAAGACTCTCCAGGACATCATCGCCATCCTGGGTATGGACGAGTTGTCCGAGGACGACAAGCTGACGGTAGCACGCGCCCGTAAGATCCAACGTTTCCTGTCGCAGCCCTTCCAGGTGGCCGAAGTATTCACGGGCAGTCCAGGCAAAATGGTGTCTCTGGAGGATACCATCAAGGGATTCGAAATGATCGTCAATGGTAAGTAGTCATCGTGTCAACTAAGAAATAGACGTAGCAAGCAAATGATCAATGATGGTGAAGGTGATGGGACAAACTGTCGCTTTCAAAGCTATCTGGATGTAGCTGTCTTTCCAAAGCAAAGCCGAGGAAACATAGTGTATACGATCAGATTGTGAAGGAAGTGAAAGTATGTCTCATTGCCGGAAACCATAAGGTGATTATTTGCTTTATGTTCCACATCTGAAACCATTTGACTGTAGATTCTATAGAAAATAAAAAGATATTTACAACAAACAAACATTTCCAACAAACTTTTCCTTTCCCGTGATTGATGGGCAAAACTACACTTTATCACGTGATTAACTCTTGACAAATCCTACAGTATCATTCTTAGTGTGTGGAATGTTTAATATCCGGGTTACATGTATATCGTGGCCTTTGATGGTAGAAAGGTGACTGGATAGTGCTGCATAAATTCTGTATTACGTACGAGAGGGGATACAAATACATCTGTCATCTATGTATCATCTGTTCAAGTAGGATGTTAGGTTTGCATCTATGGAAAGCTGTGAGGGTGAGAATGCAAAATCCATGTGCAATATTTGTAGCCATCAGCAGTACCATTGATAATGTTGTTTTTTCATGCGGGGTGGCGGTGGGTGACGAGTCAGAAAATTGGTAAATAAGCTAACTCTCTGTAATGTATGTTAATTGTAACAACTTATCCATAAGAACTTATGAATTTCAGTTGCTGAAAAAAAAAATTGTTTGGTTTTATTCTTGTCTTCAGGTGAGCTTGACCATCTCCCCGAAGTGGCCTTCTACATGGTAGGCAACATCGATGAAGTTTCAGAGAAGGCACACAGGCTAGCTGAGGAACAGGGGTAGAACTTTAACTGTAGCATAAATGCATTTGATGCCCAATGAAATTCAGGTCTAGTCCTATTGTGTTTTACTGCCTGGTTTTGGGGCCCAAAGAATTTATATTATTAAGATTATAAGAGTACAGCGAGTATCATAACGAGATTGCTCTCTAGGCCACGTTCATTATGTAGACGTGCTTTGTTATTCTGTTTCACACACTGAATGTCATTTCAAGATTAATTGAATTAAAAGGCAGTAATATTTAAGTACTGCATATGTAATAAATTATATGGAGTTCTGTATTTAGTTTTATGATTGTTTAGACTTCAACACAGATACACATTCTGGCCAGCTACTTCATGTGGCTGCTGTAATTCCAATTTATGCAAGGAAGTGACTTTCCTTTTCTCGCTGTAATTAAGAATCGAAAGCTCACAATCCGAAGAAGTAAGACGACCAAGTTGCACAAACCGAAAAATAGTGATTTTGTAGTAAGGCCTTGAGAAGGAAGAGGAAATAATTGTTGACCAGATTACTTGTGTGACAAGCTTTCTTTGTGTGGACGAATTTGAAACCTTACTTGAGAAGAAATAAACTATATTAAATACTGTTGGTTGAGGAACCAAAATTAATGTGTTTCATAGTGTTTTTTGTCTTTTATGCAAACCTTACCCGATAGATGCTCTGAAGTATGTTGTACATGCCATATCATCCCGGGGTTGACAAGACCAGGACAGGAATTAAAATTTTACTTTTGGGGGCTACTTTCAAGCCCAGTTGAGTGATTTTATTATGTTATACATTGAACCCTATGAGGAAAATTGAGGGCTATTTTGTTAATTTTGGGGGCTAAATCGCCCACCGCCCCAGTGTATTTCATAGATCAAGTTGAAACGGAATTACAGGTTTTCAGAAACTGAAAAGACCATTTTTGAAATAGAAAATCACTGTCTCGACTTTAAATCGCGACATTAACTCTATTTTGTAGATTTAAAATTTCAGATATGCACAAAATGAAATCTGAATTCCTAACTGCAAGTTTAAATAAAAACCTCATTTTCACCAAAACTTGAGATACGAGGTATTTTCGCCCCCTGGGACGGTATATTTCATGTACAAATATTCATAAATTTTGCAAGTGGTTAAATATGATCTGTGCTTTGTTGATCTGGCGAAGGCTTTTGAAAGAGTTCTGAATAAAGTGATAGAGTGAGTGATGAGGAAGAGAGGTGTACCAGAGGCAGTGGTTAGAGCGGTGATGAGCTTGTATGAAAGAGCAAAGAAAAGAGCTAGAGTTGGGTCCGAGTTGTCGGAGGAGTTGAGGTGATAGTGGGTGTGCATCAAGGTTCTGTGATGTTGCTTCTGATGTTTGCGATTATGATTGATGAGAGTGCAAGAGGTTTGATGAGCGAGATGCTGTATGCTGATGACTTGGTTCTAATGAGCGAGACACTGGAGGGACTGAAGGATAAGTTTTGGAAATTAAAGATGGCCTATGAGAGCAAGGGTTTGAAATGAAATCTTTTGAAGACAAAATTGATGGTGAGTGGGGCACAGGGAGAAGTGTCAATGAGTAAGGTAGACCCATGGGGCATATGTGGAAAGAGGGTAAGGGCGAATTCAGTGTTGTGGGAGAAATGTTGGAAATGGAATCATGGGAGATGCACAAAGATGAAGAGTGTGACCCAGAGGTTTGCAAGAGACTTTGTGTGTGGAAAATGTGAGAAAAGAGCTGGAGGGATGATGGAACAGGTGGAAAAGGTGTGTGATGAAGCAGAAATGGTGAAAAAGTTGTCATACTTCAGAGGGTTGGGGGGGGGGACGTGGTGATTGTAAGTGGAGGGTGTAAAGCGGGTGTGACAGCGAGGGCAAGATTTGGATGGGTGGTTGTGGATAGTTTGAAGATGGAAAGACTGTGAGATTGGCGATGTATGGGAATGATACATGGTGTTTGAGTGAAAATGAGATCGGGAGTTTGAGAAGGGCTGAGAGAGCAATGGAGAGAGCGATATGTGGTGTAAAGCTGAAGGAAAGGAAGAAGAATGACGATTTGATGTACATGTTGGGTTTGGAAGAAGCGGTGGATCAGCGGGCAAAGACGAATGGAGTATGTTGGTATGGACAATGTGATGAGGAGTAGTGTTGCACGACTAAGTCGCGAAAAGTCGTAGTCGCGACTGCCTACACGGAGTCGCGACTCAGACTATCCTAATACAATTGTCAACTTTTTATCACATGTTAATTTCTTTTAAAAACTCGAGTCAAAAGAAGTAAAAATTGAACAGAACTACCAATCATTTATCTACCATTTTGTGGCAGAAATGAATCCCCTATCTCTCTTCGATCGCAAATCAAACAGAACTGCCAAAAAATGTACTTGGATCAACCTCCCAGCCTATAATCGTGCAATGCTATCATACATGATTGTGTTACCGTATACGTGCGACTCCGACTGCGACGCCATGCACCCTAGCCTGTCCAGACGCCGTGCGCTGCCGCAGGCAGCGGGATGCTTGTATTTACCATGCACCCCACACCACCAATTTTGAACACACTAAGACGTTGAACACCGATAGTCGACTAATAGTCGGAGTCGCGACTATTGGTGGGCGACTAGTCGACTCTCTAAAATGCTGAAGTCGTGCAACACTAATGAGGAGGATGGCTGATCACATTATGAGAAGGGCATTTCAGTTTCAGGTGGGTGGACTGAAGGGGAGGGGGTGACCAAAGAACACATGGAAGAAGAAAGGGGTGGGTGAGAGAGGGTTGGGTTGGAGGAGGATGCACCAAATACAGTCAACTTGGCCTATGACTCTGACTTACATGATATTTGAGTTACAGTTTTGTACACAGTGTTGTGATAGAGATACATGTTTGGGGAAATACGGGCTAACTTTCATCATTGTATCCATTTATGGCACAAACGTGAAAGGCAGAAGGGGAATGGGAGATTAATGATATCTTTTCAGACAACTGACAAGCAGAGATCATAAGGTCAATACATTAGTACCATGAAGATTAGATTACAGTTGTGGCCATTTCGAGTTAAGTGAATAATTTAACACGTTTGGTTCCATTGGGACCATATGTTTGAAATAGGTGAAATTCAAGTTGAAAATTTGACTTAAGACAAACTGCCTATTGGAAATTATACACATAGCAATTGGGACTGCAAACAATATTTGAGATGGGCAATAATTTGTGTAGTACAAGGTCAATCAATTTTAGACCCTTGTTAGAAACACTACCAGCGTGGATGATTATGTAGCTCGGGTTTTTAAAACTGGCAACATTATTACAAATTATCACCACACTCACAAACACACATACAAAAATAAAAGCTACTACTAACCACACATTTTAAAGAACACTCAAATTACATCATATTCTGAATGATGAAATATAAACATTTATTTACATTATAACATTGTGACAGGTGAGATTATGGGTGGCTTCAGTCTGGAATGATGCAAGCACATACTGGTAATATAATTTAGGAAGCAAGCACTGGTAATATACAGTAATGAGTCGACAAAAAAGGGACACCCAAATTCAATCCCAAATCTCGTAAAAATTGAAAGCAGATACATATATTACAGTGATATCACAGAATAACATAATATAACCATATTACTTTCATGTGATATATTGGTCATTTGTATTTGGTCACTGCAATCAGATTGGTGAAATGTCAGTTATTTGTGTCCAAGTTGATATAGTTTGTGCTGCATGATGACATTGGCTAGAGCATTCACAACAAAGCAACCACACATGCATGCATACTGCGAACTCATAACTTGGACAAAAGCAATTTGGACATGTTTTACCAAATTGATACCTGAGCAGTCACTCATGACCCAATATGAAAGACCAATATACATGTACAACATGAAAGTAAAATGCTAAATGTTATCATTCCCTGATACCAGCTTTATGATATATCTTTTTTCCAGTTTAAGGGACATTGGATTAAATCTGAGTAATTTTTTTTTTCTTCTTTTCAGCTCACACTGTACTTGATGCATATTAAACTGCATAATCTTGTCAATGCACAGCACCAACATTTATTTAGTATTTTGCAAGTACAGTGCACTCTCGTTATAAAGAAGTCCTTGGGACCCATGATATTTGTTCTTTATATCAGGGTTGCATAAACAATTAAAAACAAAGGAAATCCAATACCTCCGGCGACAGAGATTTACTCTTTATAATGAAATTTGTTATATCAGTGTTCTTTATAACAAGAGTGCACTGTATACACCATAGGCTGTGGACGGTTGTGTATGGATTACACATACAATTTATCAAACAGGCCATTTTCAAATGTTTCATTATTTATTTCATGTACTATAGGAAGTATGAAATTGAATACTGCAGTACTATAAAAGTGGATATATGATAATATGGACGGATTTCAAAAACTGCTGTTAAACAATTCCTTAAATACAAAAATACTCGTACATATACAAATTCTCAAATGCTATATAATCAATTTGGACATTATATTCTGTACAATTCAAATATTACACATGAATCATGAACTTCTCTTACATACATTAATGAATCAGTTTGATACACTAATCACTAAACTGATTCATTAATCAGTTTGATTAATGAATCAGTTTGTAGGGGTAGGTGGACATCTCTCAAAGCTGAGGGACAATTTCTTGGTGTCAAAATGAAAAAAAAAACTACAACTTTTCTCTTTCTGGACTTGCTTTATAGTACATCTCTGCCTCTTCAGACACACAACAACTAAAACCAGTTAGAATGTCATCCAAATCTTGATAGGTCTTTCCACCAATTTCTTCAGTCACTCTGTCAAACCAGGAATAAAACGTGCCGTTTCTTAGAGGGGAAAACGATACATAACTTTTAACTACCCAAAATCTGGTTTTAAAACTTCCTGGACAGGCCCCTAATGTGACAAGTAGATCTCAGAAATAACACTTCTTTTTTTTTTAGCTGTAATTTCTTTACCTAGAAAAAAAAAAAAAAAACAATGCTTCTTTTTATATTGTAGGTTGCAATCGCAGATTTACAGGTGATACATAACCAATCACTGGTGATGCAATGCCAACATGAGGGAGATTTACAGCGTATGCCAATACTGAAATATGGTATAAGGCTAAATTCCACGTCCTTGGTGCCACTGGTATTTTGAGAAACATCGAAGAAGAACAATCAGCAGTTCTGTGTCACAACTCAAGCTCTACATCAACAATATCAAAACAGTCTCTTTTAGGGAAGATGACATCATGTTACTCAGTATAAAGCTGTTATAAATGAACTTAAAATCTTTGTTGCCACTGGTATTTTGAGAAACACCATGCAAGTACCATCAGCAGCTGCACCATTGCAAAAACATATCATGCCACAACCAGCACTTTATCAAGAAGCCATCATGACCATCTGATTGGTAGAAGGCGGCCGGCTGTCTTCGTTCCACCTGAAGCAACCAGAAATGAAACATAAGAACACATAGTTTGAAGTCAATCATGTACTTCGCTGGTGTTACTGAGGAAAATAGATGAAAACAGATTAGTGGATGAAAGATGATTATAGATTTTGTGGAAGACAAAAGAGATCAGCCTGAAACTGTAAAAAAGTTGGTGAAAACACTGGTCACTGGTGTGTAGTATAGCCGTCTATGGTGCAGAAAGCTGGACATTAAAACACAGTGACATGAAGAAGATAGAGTCATTTGAGCTGTGGGTATGGTGCAGAATGCTGCAGGTTAGCTGGGAAGACTGAACACGCGATGCATGGATTCGCCAAAGAATAGGATTCACAGAAGAAGGTTTGGTTGGTTAATTGAGGAAGAGAAAACTGTCTAATTACGGTCATTGGAAACGACGTTCAGACAGTCTAGTTCAGACAACAGTAGAGGGAGAGGTAGAAGTGAATGCCAGGCCAGGATGATGGAAAGTATAGAGACTACGCACACAGTCACAAGAATAAAGGATGTTGGTGCTCGAAGCAGTAAACCGCTACAGCAGGTGCAGACACAGAAGTCGGTGCTTGTTCTCAAGGTACAGGGAATTCACACAAAATGTTAGGAATCGACATACTACATGTGGATGCAGAGATTATACAGAATAGAAATAAAAGAACAGGTCAGGAGAAATGCTTGTTAAAGATGGAAAACAGTATTCAGGAATGAGAGGATAAGTAGAACCGGGAAAGACAACATGCTTTTGAAGTGCAACGGATTAACAAAGCATGTTACGAATGTACATAGAAAGCATGACAACAATGAGAATGTGTGTCTGCGACATCAACAATTTTCTGCAACAGGTGCAACATGGTGACAAGGTTGCAGAAGGGTGTGCAGGGGGGGAGAATGAAGATAATGTACAAGAGCCACACAAACACAGCGTAAGAAATGAGGATTGGTGAGGGAAATTTTCTAACATTTTCTTTGACAGTTTCTTTATTTAATCAATACTTCTGCTGTTTTTCTACTACTACTGCTACTTCTACTACTGCTACTACTACTATCACTTCTACTTCTACTACTACCACCACTACTACTAAATTACCACCACCACCACTACAACTACTACAACTACTACAGTAACTACTTCTATTACTAGTAATATACTGCTACTACTACTACTACTACAGTACTACACTACTACTCAGGGTTGTCGCCAGCCAAAATTTAGTGCCGGCTAAATTTGACAATAATTTGAATCAAAATACTGAGTCAAGTTACAATAGTGGCATTTTATAGCTGTTTTGAAGAACAGACAGGTTAATTTGACATTCCAGTGCCGGTCGGCAAGGCCTAAAATTCCATTGAGTGCCGGCTAATTTGGCCGAGTGCCGGTTACTCCCGACCAATGCCGACCGGCGTAGCGACATCCCCGCTACTACCACTACTACTACTACTACCACCACTACTACTACTAGACTACTACTACAACTACTACTACTACTACACTGCTAATACTACTACCACCACTACTACCACTACTATTACTACTACTACTAAAATTGCTACTACTACTACTACCACCACCACCACTACTACTACTACTACTACTACTACTACTATTACTACTATTACTACTACTACTACTACTACTACTACTTCTACTGCTGCTACTATTATTACCCCTATTTTGCTACAACAACAATTACTGCTTCTTCTACTACTGTAAACATACATGTAGGTAGAAGGTAGAATTTCTGCTATTTTAGTTTTTACAGTTTTGCATGTCATTACTAAATTTTCCCGGAATCTATTGTGTATATACCTTCAGTACATAGCTATCCTAAATGAAAGATTGTTTACTTCAAGTATGTCTAATGCAAAAGATACTTGAATTATGAAAATTAAGAGTTTCCCCTCACCTTGGTGGGGGAGGGGTAGGTAGGGGCAAGTAACCTCCATCAGCATCTCCTACAAAGTCTTCATTAGGATCGACAATTTGAGATTCTGTGGAATAATAAAAACAAAACAAAGATCAAGATAAAACTTTGTCAAAAGAATACATTTCTGATTCCATTCTACTTTACAGTCTGTAAAGAGATTCTTAAAGATTTTCAAGAGTTAAGAAAAAGTAGTTTGTTAACTTTGAAAACATGGAATGAGTATTTGGAGAAATTTAGGAAATTTCCTTCCTTTGCACTGTTAAGAAAAGAAATTTCAATGTGTTTCTTGGAATTATAAAAATCCAACATAATATAACACATTTGTACACTGTATTTCCTTTTTATCATACAGTTAGCAAACTACACCTTAATGATTTATGAGAACTTATTCAGATAAAGTATTTCATTTGCAGTTCTAAAATAGGAAATCCATTCAAAATCCAAGTCAAATATCTTTTCTTTATAAGTCGCTGCTCATTTCACTAACATTTCTATAGGTATTTGCTGAGATTTTTCTTTAGGAGTATGATGTAGTTAATGTTTATGTGCCTTTATGTATGTTTGTAGTTTTGCATGCTCATGTATGTTTTTGTGTCCAGATCTTGTATATGGACATCATGATTATCTGTTTAATTTAACTATGATCTGTATACTCTAGGAGTTATCATTAATAAGGCTTTTTTTGCACTTTCCAGATGACTCTTCATTCTTTTTAAAAATTTATTCATTTTCTGATATGATTCATGTAACATGTATTTCACTGTCATTTGTGTATTTGCTAAAATGTTTTTATGATGATGAATGAAATAAATGAACATCTGATATCTGATATCTAATTATTTCAAGCTCTTGTTTGAGGTGCAAGACTGAATCAAGACAACTATTCCAGTGGAGGATAGTTGTCTAGTAGTTTTCCATATAATTGTCCAGGCGGTCGTTGTCCTCGATGGTTGTTGTGTGGGGAGGAGTATTTGTCGGGGTGTATCCAGGATTTTTTTCTGGGGAGGTCATAATCATAATTTTTTGGACCGCTTTACAATGAAATATCAGCAAGATCTGATTAAAATGTATCTGATCATTACTTTTTCATTTATGTCATTGTGAAAATGACCCCCCCCCCCAAAAAAAAAAAATAAATAAATACAAAAAAATAATAATAATAATAAAAATTTAAAAAATTAAAAACAAAAATCTTTGGAAAAATGTGGGTTTGGGTTTGGGTTGTTTTTGTGTTTTTGTTTGTTTGTTTGTTTTGTTTGTTGTTGTTGTTTTTGTTTTTTTTTGGGGGGGGGGAGGGGTCCAAACCTCTCCCCTCCCCTTTACATACACCCATGGTTGTCCAGAGGGTAATTTTTAAGGTTTCTACAGGGCCCTACTGCATAAAATTTTCTCTAAAGAAATATCTCTAGTAACAAGAAAACTTCAGTGAGCATGGGATAAAAACCCTGGTTAAAATATCCAGATTTTTTTTGTCCAGGTCACAGGTCTTTCGGAAGTTTCCTAATAAGTAAGATTGGACGGTAACTAGATACTCACCGGCCACAGAGAAGAGATCCACGCCCCGTCCTGGGGGAGGTGACACGGTGTAGGCGGACATGACGTCAAGTTTCCGATCCCTAGTTGGGTTAATCTGACCTATACCGGGCTGAGAGATGAAACAAAACAAAGATGGTACCACTTACAGTTTTGTGGACTTTGAAAAGTCCATTGTTTAGGGCAGAATGGAATAACACCAGCTCCCCTAACACTCAAATTACAAATAATGAGACACCAAACACTCTCACTATGCTATGTATACAGCAATAATTGTGGGGGGAAATGTTTTGCTGAAGGACATTAACCCTAATCAGGCTGATGTGTTTCGTAATATGTCTGCAATGCGCAAAGCAGTTGAAGCAGCGTTCCATGTCTTTTTTTCCTTTCAATCTCACACATCTTTTGACACAAAATTTGCGATGTCGCGGAAAGAGGTTCTGAATTTACACAACATTTTGTACTTGCACGTCAGACCAAACATTGCTCAAGAAAGCGTGGTTGACGGCCGCAATGTCAGGGGTCAGAGTGTGCGCCTCCTCCGCCCCCAAATATAGCATAGCCAAAACAGCCCAGCCTGATTAGAGTTAAATGCCAGGTGAGGAATCTTGAAACATACAAAACATTGCAGACACAAAATTTTCTTAACAATCAAATTAAATTTTCTTCTGTTTTTCTCTCATCTTTATTTTCATTTTCTAAAATTTTATACCATCACAAAATTTCACTTTCATCTGTTTTTTTTCAGAAATGCAAAGATTTCTCTGGTAATTTATAACTCATGAAAAGAGCATCTTACCCCAGAATTTACTGGGCACCCACAGACCACTGAACAAAACATTTTGCACAAGAAGAGTTTTTCAACATGCAAATGCACACTACAAAAATGACTTTTAGAAGGATTGGTAACCCAGGGCACAGTGCTAAAGAAAAAATGATTCAACAAAATGGGAGATTTCTATTTGGTGCCCTAGGCCTAGGGTAGCATTTATGTCATCATATTTCCTTTTTCTGTTTGTGGTATTCCAGTTTTATCTGTTTGAGGTGGGTGGGGCTTACTCACCAATGGGGGATTCCCCACCTTCTGCCTGGTGGGTGAAGTCATGGGTTGTTGTTGGAAGGCAGCAGTGGGGATAATACCGGCCGGTTGCTCACTCTGTAAAAAGATACACATGAAAAGGATATTGACGTGATTGGGAGAAGTAAAAAATGCCCCAACAACTAAACAGGTTGAAACATATACCAAGGTATCCTGGCCAGAAGGATTTGTCTCAAAATTGTTTACTTGACAAAGAACAAGCATTCATTTACCGGCATTGAAATAATTTGGTGCTGTGAAATTGATCCCATACAAAGCTACAAAACAAATTCACCTAGCTGTCACGATGAGTACTGATGGGGATTGTTTAAAAAGTTCTAGACATTTGACCATGAAATTTAGACAGCAGAAGCCTTGAACTATGTACTTGATTCTGGAGAAGTTTTATCCTAAAGTATGGACTTATCTTGTAAGTTTACTTTAATATGTAAGCCAAATTGAATTGAAACTTATTGCGGATGTGGCCACACTCACATCATGTAAAGAATTTATCATATATATAACATTCAGCGGAAGGCAAGTATCAAATCAAACCAGACAATTAAATTAGTTTTATTTGAAAAGGGTTGAGTACACATTGTTATCCTATCAAAATTTAAGTTATGGTTTAATGCATCTTTTAACAAAGACACATTTCACCCAGATTTGCAACAGTTAGTTTCACTTCCAATCAAAGGAATTATTTCCAGAGTGTTTTCTGCAAAAAAAAGCATTTGCCCATTTACAAATCAGACAAACGAACAGCCAGATCAACAATCTGTAACTGGATGAACACCTTGGAAGCGAATTTGAATTTGATTCAAAGAACAGTTCCGCACTTCATGGAAGCCACAAAAATCAAAACACACGAGTATAGGGTTCCCAGCATTTCATGGAAACAAATTCCCTCATTTTCCCCAATGGAAGTCATACTGAATGTCTGCCTACTTACAGCATACATGACAGTGGCATGGTGTAATGTGGCTGCTTGCTTCTGTAACGTCTGTCTCAAGTAACTCTCGTCTTTCAGTGCATACATGCTGTCAAGATTTTAAAAAAATAAATAAATTATTTACAAATAGTTGAAACATCGCATTTTGTGATCTGTTGTCACTGCTGTTTTTCAAATTGCAATTGTCCATGTGATACTGGCCAAAAATGTGTAACAAACATACACACAGCAGCTTTAGGCAAGCTTCTGTTTTGTTTTGTTGTGTTTTTTCACTTTCTAGACCCACAAATGAGTTTTGCTTCTATCAACAACTTTCATGAATCTTAAAGGCATTGTGTAACAATGTTTCCAGTTTAAAAAATCTGAGCTACCAGTGTCTCTGATACGGTTTATAAATGAAGCCTTGAAAAAATTGCAGTTTAAAACGATCATTAATTGCTTTAAACAAGTGAAAATCATTGAGAGACCAATCCAGCTTTCCCCCATAGACTGCTGTGTTGCAGAATTTCCTATCGGCTGATAGGAAATTAATGAGCCAATTTGTATCTGCACATATTGTACTAGTGACAGCATAACTGTCCAAACTTTTGTGTTCTAGGGTGTTTATTTGTCCATTCAAACACTGTCAGATATGTCAGATAGCAAAGTTCGACAACTTTTTAAATGTCTCTTCCACAGTGTTATATAGCGTCTTTAAATTCTGAATCTGAATCCATAGTCAATAAATTGTAATTTTAGCTTTCAATGGTCTGGCTCAAAACTACCATAACATTAAAATACTTTCTTCCAGCTTCCTGACTTCCTACATAAGGGATCTCTATAAACAAAATACAATCTGCTCTTCTGGATTTAAACAGACAAATCTAATCAATAGAATCAATACCCACAAGATACCTCTCTTCCAAGTTGTAAGGGCAAACTGATTCACCCAATGTTTTAGTGGGTATCAGAGAGAGTCACAGTTTCTTTTCTGACCTCAATCCGTCTATTCCCATCATCAGCTTACCTTCTCTGTAACACTGTGAATTTCTTCTCCCACAGCTTGGTACTCTTAGCAAGCTCTTTCTTCAGTCTGGCCGTCTCCCCTCTCAAGTGTTTCTCAAGACGATTCAGTTTGTTGATTTCCTCATCCGATGAGGCCACTAACAACTTTTCTGCTTGTTCCTGGAGAGAAATAAGTGTTGTTTGTGATCAGAAAGATATTTCACTTTTAAAATCTCAAAAATTATCTTCCAAATTATCATTCAAAGTCACTAATGCATAAAATATATCTCCCCTCTTGGATGCTTGTCAAATCGATTTAGGATAGAGATTTCATCACCTGACAAGGCCACTAACAACTTTTCTGCTTGTTACTGGTGAGAAAAAAAGTGTTGTTTGTGATCAGATCATCACAAAGATGTTATTTGACTTTTAAAATCTCAAAACTTTCTTCCAGATTATCATCGAGTTCTGAGGCTGCAATGCCATCATGGTCAAGTCACTGATGCATAAAATGCAATCTCCCCTCTTAGATGTTTATCAAGTCAATTCTGTTTGGAAATTTCCTCACATGACGAGGCCAC
>JZLH01S0035045.1:0-10472 GCA_001188425.1 Eucidaris tribuloides
GACTTCCCTACAACTACACATGGCCAAAATCCGTACCGTAGGGATGATTTCCTCTACCGCTGTGTGCATCCTTGTTGCGAGTGCGTTTATGCGCGCCGGATGCCACCTATGTTAAGCTCAGCGCCGGAACATCGCCATAACAGTATCGCAGACCTCCGCTGAATTGGTCTGCTATTGTCCAAATGTCGTGTATTATTCGATCCAATGAACAACAATCGAGAGATTCGGAGTATGATGTAAGATCCTATGCCAGAATGATTTTGAATGGTATTATATACGCTATTACTAATTACTTGTACAGTTCCCCTTCATTAATATGTCAGGTTTACAAGAAGTCCACAAAAATAATATGACTTGATTTAAGACTGTTACATCAAATTGGAGTCATCAAAGGTCAACGCTGGTGGCGCCAGACTTTCCGGGTTTACCATAAGTTGACAATCACAGCGCAGGATTCAGTGCCAACTTTCCAATTGCCAAAAACTCTTCTGTAATTACGGTTTGAGCCTACTTTTGACCGAGTAAAAAGCATAAGGAATGGTAGATCTTTTATTTCTGCGATATCTAATGTAGTTTAAGTGATGAACTTCAAGTTAATTTTTCATTTTTCCGATTTTGTATTTCAAGTTGAAGTACAAAGATATCGTGTAGCGATCATGCAGAAGATCGCCACCGTGTACTTTGTACGTGCAGCTATGGAGATATCCCCTTGTGTGATGCATACCTTGCCATTGGCAGCATAACTTTCTAAACTTTTGTATTCTTGGGTGTTTATTTTTCCATTTGAACACTACTATGTAGCTCAGATATCAGAGTTTAACCATTTTTTAAAGCTCCATAATGTTAGCCTATCACTTTAAAGACTTTGTTGAACATTGTGCAGAAAAAAAACAATCCAACTTAGATGTCTGAGCTACATGATAGTGCGTGCATGGATCAATAAACACTGTAGAACACAAAACTTTAGAAAGTTATTTTTCCACTAGCAAAAAACTCCTAACTATTGAAAAAAAATAAGAACAATCCGGTAGATTTTTTTATTGTAACACAGCAGCGTATGTGGGATGCTAAAACCAGTCGCTCATAAATGTTCACCTTTAAAGCACTAAGTGATCGTTTTGCAGTACATGTATAAATTCAGGGCTTCATTTTGAAAATTCTATCGGAGACACTTCATAGGTTAGGAATATGTAGCTCAGAGTTTTGTAAATTTGATTTTCAGTCTCTTTTCTGGGGGAGGGACGAAAACATTGCAAAACGATGCCTTTACATATGTCTTATTAAGCAAATTGGATAGCTATCTGGGCCCTAATCAAACGGTTTCTCAAATTATGTATATGTATGTGTGTAGATACAAGTATCAAAGTTGTCTGCATGTCGAATGCCGCTACATAAATGATAAATGTTTCACACTACCTTAAATACTCTATTTGTATACGGGGGAGGCAATGGGGGGGGGGGACGCTAAATCCCAAATAAAATTCACACATCGTTATTTGTTGCGAATAGTTGACTGCTACGATTTTATAAATTACAATATTCGACCAGAGATTCCACAATATCCTCCTTACAATACCTTACAACTCATCAGTATGTACACTACAAAAACTGGGGTGTTAAATTTAACACCCATGATGTTGCAAAATATAGATACCAGACGTGGTGTAAAATTTTAACACCACGGGTGTTATTTTTACACGAAACGAATTATTTCACACACCAAGAGCATTGGCGTTAACACCATGGGTGTTGAAAAATCAACACTTTTCCAGTATTCATATTGTGCAACACCCTTGGTGTTAAATTTAACACCCCAATTTTTGATGTGTACAAATTATTCATATGACAATGAATTTATTGACCAACATCAATACATTAAGATCTATGTTTGATCTCCGAGTTTACTACGCCCGAAGGGTCGCATCGTGGTGTGGCGCACAGAGTTCTGGGTGAATAATTCCTTGATTGTTTGATGAAATTCGTATACTTGCATGGTATAGATGATATTGATGTGCAGATGTGCAACAAGGGGGAATAACTTCGGTCGGTCAAAGAAATCATAATATTAGACCTGAAAATACACCGTACTCGCGATAAATTGAACACAATTTGAAATAACGTATGAGCGTCAAGCCTGGCAAGAGTATAGTTGGTAAGGTGAAAAATGGGTGATAAGATTATGGGGTCATGAGGTCAAAGGTCAAAGAGGTCATTATAGACCTGAAAATAAACATTTCTCATTGAAATTTGAGGGAAAATAGTAAACAGTCCGCGTAACCGAGGGTCTCATATAGGCTCTTGCAAAGACTATCACGTCAGCACATATTTGTTGTATATCCATCACCGAGTATTATGAAAAGGGAAACAACAAAGTAGTAATATTGCCTGGGACGTTAAAGGGCAGTGGCGTGATTGTGAGAAAGAAAAATGTCTCTAGAACCAAAGTGGTTGAAAGATATACCAAAGATACACCAGCTGGAGTGCATCCCTGTCTGGAAGGGTATATCTTGAATTTACTCATTTAAGGAGAATCGAGCATGAACCTAACAATATTTTATTTCTCTCGAGCCCCGAGAGAAATTAATTCCATAGAAAGCTACACAAAAGTTATTAGAAAAAAGAAACAAGTTACTGTTACATGAGTCAACTTATGACTACAAAATTTTCACAGTAGTTTACTTGATTCTAAAATCGTTTTATCCCAAATTGAGGACCAGACCCAATCATGTCATTTACCTTTAAGATCCTGTTCCTTGATTTGAATTTGGAAAAAAAAAATATTGCGATAAACTCAGTTTCACAGCAAGACCAAGTCTGAACAAATTGTTCGCACACAAAGCTAAATGGTGCCGCTTTTTATGACGACAATCCGTGAATAATCGACCATACACGGGTTGAAGTCATTATATGTGACGTCAACCCGTGAATAGTCGACTTTTTCCTGATTGTCGTCTTAAAGGTGACGTCTTCACGGATCTAGTTGAAACAGCACCAATCACATGATGCGCGATTGATGAATGGGGTACCGAAATCTTATAATGACGAATATCATTCATCATTATTATTTAATATCGTATATCGAGTAAAATTGTACGTATTATAAGACATGGCGTATAATTTGTTTGGTATTGTTATTATTTAGATATGATTTGCAGAACACAATAAAGTGTATGTCACATGTCTTAACTTATGCAAATCATGTTATACGATGCATTTTTTCACACACACACACACACACACACACACACACACACACACACACACACACACACACACACACACACACACACACACACACACACACACACAACAAACACACAACACACACACACAACAAACACACACAACACACACAACACACACACACACACACACACACATTTTATTTTCTCTTCTTTTCTCTCTTTCTTTTTATTATCTGAGGCTGCTAACTCTTGAAGCTAATTGCTTACGCGAGCAGTCTCCTGCACCATAACCCAGTAACCAGTGTGACGAATGTATAGTTATTTACTTTATTTTTGCTTCTCTGACGTTTACCTTTTATTTTTTATTTGTATTTATTTATTTCCGTATAAAAACATAACAATCATGACAATATACACAACAAAATTGATAACACTAAACTGATGGATGGCCCTACTCAGCCATGCCTACATGGTATGGCTGTTCTGCCGAGGGGTCCAGATATTCAAATAAAAAATTATTACAAAGATATACAAATTATAATGAAATATACAGAATAAATATGAATTAAGTGAAAAAACAAAAAATAAAAAGTGAAATCAACACAATAAGTGTAAATCCCACCCCGTATCCCCTAAACCACTACACCTCTACACCTATTCCTACCCACCAAACAACCACCCTCCCCCCTTCCCCAACTACAAGCTGGTCAGAATACAGATATAAATACGGATAAATGAATGAATTGCTCTAGCATAATTGTTTTAAATATAAACACACACAAAAAAATAACTAACCCCTTTTTCAAAATACCATAACTTTTTAGAGAAAGGGTTTTGAGCAAAATAATTTGGCAAGAGTGTTTCCGCACTAATTGACTAACTTCTGCGTGAAAATGTGATTGATCCGTTCAGTCATGCATGAGTGAGCACGTGTTAAAGGCAAAAATGCCACTTTTCAAAAGTCACAGGAGTCATCTCTTATAACAAAATAATGGTAAATAATGTTTTTTTTCTTTTGCTTGATTTATAAAGTGTGCTCACTGAACCATGATATGGTCACAACCTCTTATGTTCGTTTAATATGTAAAAATACATTTTGCTGAAAATATAGGATTTCAATTTTCTCAATAAACTTAATGGATTTTACAATTTAAAACTTGAGGAAGGATAGAAATTTTTAAATTGGGCTCACTTAAGTGTAAAATATGGGAAAACTGCCAAAAGAGGTGTAAGGGGGTCAAACGATAGATGAATAACATAAATATCGTTTAATCTCCCAATAGAATTTGTAAAAATCCTGCATCACAAATCCCTCAAAATGACCCTTGTGACTTTTGAAAAGTGACATTTTTGCCTTTAATACGTGCTCACTCATGCATGACTTGACGGATCAATCACATTTTCACACAAAAGTTAGTCAATTAGTGCAAAAATACCCTTGCCTAATTATTTTGCTCAAAACCGTTTCTTTAAAAAGTTATGATATTGTGAAAAAGGGGGTTGTTACTTTTTTTGTTTGTGTTTATATATATATATATATATATATATATATATATATTATAATATATATTTATATATATATATATATATAACATGTATAATAATTTCATACAAGTATTATACTAAAAATAGAAATTAAACATTGCCTGTGGAATCATTATACATAAAACGCTCGAACAGTATAAACTGATTAATGTTGTAATACACATGTTCCTCGTCATTTATTTGTATTCTACCTTTATGTTATCTTTGTGATATGGAAATATGTACATTTATGTTATACAGGGTGGCCCAGAAAGAATGCTACAACTGCGATCGCTAATTTCTTCGACATCATCTGCAATATGTCATTGGTTATTATTTCAGCGGGTAGAACATTCTTTTTCCAACAATAATACCGGGATCATTGATTTTGAGTAATTCGTTTGGGTCCTGCGGCCATTTCTGCCTGGCAATGTCGTTTCCAAATTTACAATTTCTTCATCAGCGGCGGTCATCCAAACACCGAGATATTCTCGCGTCTCAGCGTGCCATACCAGATAAACCGCGGTGACAATGGAGATGTAGCTCACATCGTCTTCCTTTTCAAAGCGAGGGCATTCCTGCCCTTTGTCTCAGCGGAGCTTAGTCGATGGCACACCGTGACGTGGAATATTTCGGTGTTTGATGATCGCTGGAGGTTAAAAAAATAGCAAATTTAGGAAATTGCATTCCCTCAGAAAAATAGCCTTATGATCCAAATACCCCAATCAAAATTAATAATCATGGTATCATTTTGTTGGAAGAAGAATGCTCTAACCCATAAAATAATCACAAATGACATTTTGTGAATGACTTTGAAGAAATTAACGATCACATTTATAGCATTCTTTTTGGGCAGCGCTGTATATTGTTATATTGTAATCTGTACATTTTTGTATTATAACTCGATTTGATACGATTTGCAGAAATAAAGTTCAATTCAATTTTACCAGTTGACATCGATGCACATATTTCCCTTTATTTATTTATCTACGATTCATCTACCTAGGAGACACATTAAAGAAACCAATGAACTATCCAGATGGATGGCTTTTGAAAATGTATTTCCACATTTTAGGACTGATTTGTTTCTCTTTATTTAATTTTTTTATCCTTTTTTTTACATGCAGATGGAGAATCGAATACTTCCGTGCCACGGTCACACCATGAGTGACACTAAATGATCGAGCAAGCCTGAATCCATTCTAGAATTATTATATGATGACATAAAATGAAATTGAACTGAGCTCAATCAAATTAAATATTTCAACATCATATGAAATGATATGAAATGGTGACTATTCTGCTGTTATTTAAATTTTATGGTTGTGGGTGATTGTGTGAGTTGCGTAATATTCATGAGCATAGCGACTTTTATGACGTAACACATTGTGGTTGGGAGGATTTGTTGCTTTTTGTTGATGTTAAAAAGTTTCTACCTTGGATGTCTTTGTAATAGAAACACTGATTTATGTGTGTGTGTGTGTGTGTGTATGTGTGTGTGTGTGTGTGTGTGTGTGTGTGTGTGTGTGTGTGTGTGTGTGTGTGTGTATGCACGCCGTTTCAGTGTGTTGAGTGGCAAATGTGTACATGTGGGGTGAGTTGTCTTATTGTGCGGTGTGTATGCGAGTGTGCATGTGCTGTGTGGTGTGTGTGTGTTGTGTGTGTGTGTGGGTGTGTGTGTGTGTTTGTGTGTGGGTGTTGTGTGTGTGTGTGTGGGTGTTGTGGTGTTGTGTGTTGTGTAGTATGCACGCGTTTCAGTGTGTTGAGTGCAAATGGGTATTAGGGGTGATGTCTATGTGCGTGTTTATGTGTGTGTGTGTGTGTCTGTCCGTCTGTATGTCTGTCTGTCTGTCTGTTTACGTGTAAACATAAAGAAAATCCATGTGTGTCCTTGAGTTAAGGAATTTCTGAAAGTGCACAAAAATAATGTTACTACTGTTCCTGTTGCGAAATCATTTATTACGCAATCAATTTATCACCATTTGAATTTCGAATCTTGTTAGTTCTATCATAAAACACATGACATTCTTCTCCTCTCATTTGTAGTTTTTGTGTTCATTTTGTCGAAAACGATTGAAGCATAATGATAGTAGTATGCTTGCACTAAATGTGACCTGTCACCATGATACTGATAAAGTCGCACATCTTATGAAACATAAACATAGAAAGTAAATACTTTGAGTGAAAATATAAATATTCAAACTTTTGCTTCATGTTAAGGTCATAAACCTTTTGATTTTTGGGACACTTCACTGTTATACTGTAAATCATAATCCGACATCATAATTACAATATTGCCACTTTCCTTACCTTTGCGTCATGCGATTTTATCAGGGCATCGTGATGACAGGTCACAAATTAGTTTTGAAAATGCCAATCATAACCAGATAATTGAGGTCTTTTGATTTAAAGGGATTTTGATACTCGCAGGAAAACCTCATACACTCGCACGCACACATACAGATAGACACATAAACATCTGATAAAATAACTTATCTTCAAAGGCGAACTGAAGGGTGTTTAGACTTAAAAATCAGATTCAGATTCAATTCGGTGGGCTTTCGTTGCAAAAAAACACTGACATAATTAATCACAACATAACGAAAAAAAGTCCCTCCGGTCCCACAATATTGAAACAAACCTCTCCCCAATTCCCAAATTCCGCAACACCGACATGACTAAATGTGTCAAAAAATATTCTTGTTTACAAAGAAGATCATCGAATGTAACTGATATTAAAAAAATGGGTAAAAGAAAACACCTCAAACACTGAAAATATGCTGATTTTAACCTATATGTAACGTATTCTTAGATATAATTGCTGATTTACAAATTTGTCATCTCCGTACAGAAATAATTGTACACTCGGGTAGAAACTGAAGATTAAAGGTTATTGATATGATTGGGAACACTTAAAAATGCCTGAAGAACCAAATGAGTTGAAACATATACCAACAATACACCAACTGGAGTGGATCACCCAGCTAAAAGGATTTGTTTTTAAATCTATTTACTTACGGAGAATCAAGCATGAACATACCAGTATTTTATTTCTCTCCAGGCCTGAGAGATATTTTATTTCTCTCGAGGCACGAGAGAAATAAATCTCATAGAAAGCTACACAAAAGATTTGCCTGTTACAAGAGATATTAACAGTAGTTATTTTAGATTTTTACAGTAGAATCCTTGCATCGTTTACTTGATTCTAGAATAATTTCAGCCCAAGTTGACGACTACCCACACTCCTGCCATTTACTTTTAATTGAGCTCGAACTGCCAATCGGGAATACGTTGATAGAAATTCGGACAGAAACTCTCAATCAGGAAGGAGCTTTATGGAAATTTGGGTATGCTTCTAATATGACAGGAGATAAATAAATCGTGCAGAAACCGCTGATGGACAAGATTTGAAAATAAAAAGTCATTTTCCGACGGCTATTGCCCAAAATTTACGTCGCCCTTGCTTGAATATTGCACTTTGATTTTCGTTGTGTTTGGTAGGGGGGGGGGAGCGAAGAGACAGTGCTTCCTGTCCCCCTGCCCCATACGCAGCTGACTCTAGGGTTTATATTTGTAACATATATTATTAAACAGAATTGTCATATTCTAAGAACTGTATATCATACAAATTTTTTATTTTAGTTATAATACAAGTCCATAATACGCCATTCAGCAGTAGAGGGCGTGCTTGGCGCCCCACAAACTGGTTTTGGTTATAACACGCGTTGAGAATTGAAAAGTCCTGTAAAAGTGACTGGTTTAAAATTTGTGGTGTATACCCAACGAATTTTGATGCTACTTAAGGTCACATGAATCATGACGCAAATTTGTGAATTTTGCAGACGTCCCTGCGTATTGTCTATGGAAGCTAGAATAAGTTTGTCTCACCAGTCAAGCCACTGTACAATCTGCGCATGCGCTTACTGACGATACGGCCCTCCAGATTGCACACAGCTAATTCAAGCCCCAAAGGGAATAATGTTAAAAGCATCAACTTTGAAAATTCGTTAAAAATAGCGATTAATTAGAGATGATTGGAACTAGGCCTGATTGGAACCAACATTCTATGATAGAACAATTATTATTCCTCAACTGATGATCTTCAGGAAATGTACTGTTGACTAGCGTTTTCTCAAGGGAATTCCCCTTAAACAAATTCCTGGCATTTTCACGGCGATTTGCGCCTGTGTACTAGAATTTCAAAGCCGTATTCATGGGCACGTTATATAGTTCCTAACAAATCCATTCATTTCTTTCATTGTAACAGAGATGAAGATCCACCCAACCCCTATCAGAAAATATCATTTAATACTTTAATCAAATCCACCCCTTCTTAGCAGCCGTCCATTAAAATTAACATTTCTTATTCTTTGGTCGAACGTACATTTCTGGATTTCCAATGTAATTATGCGTGTGCAAACTCTATTGCCTAACGCCTTGTCGATCGGGAGTATTCAGTTGTACTTGTATACTTATAAAGTATTGTAGACAAGTTAACATTTCGACTGTCCCATTTGCCCACGTTACCAATTTCGTGCATCGTGATGCATTATTATATTATGTCTGCACTGCAACAACATAGCGTTATGTGCATTAGGATCATTTGATAACATTCCATGTTTGCAAATATCATTTTTCAGAGGAGCACGTCATCGAAATCAAATCAAATCAAATCAAATCAAATCAAAATCGTAAACTTCAGACATACTGGTAGTTGAACTATGATGAACTATACAAACGTGAAGATATCAGTATTTTCAAACAGGATTTGGGAAAATCAGACTCATTTTCAGAAGATAACATTCATAGAGCCATATGTCGATACCATTACAAAGAACTACTTTACGTAATACAAAAGTACGGTTAGAAATGCGTCCATGCTTAACTCTTCAGCACAAAAAGGAAAATAAAGTCCATTCTCAATTATGCTAGGCCTCTGATGTTCATAATACGGTGGCGTAGGTAAGCAAAGGCTAGATGTAATTTGTAAGCAGATCATTTTTTGTTATTTGATATTTTGTTTATTTAAATCACTTGAAAATGGAAATGAGATTCTTTGTTATCTAGTTTCGCCAGCCAATCAGAGCTCGGTATTTTGGCGTCACTGTTAATCCCTTTTTACATGCCTTGATTCCATTCATAATGTTTGTCATAGTCTGATGAGCGCACTATGTAAACCTAAGGTCTGTCTGTTCTGAAATTTAGTACCACCCAACATACCTTGTTTGTTAATAGTTATGTTAATTTCCAGACGAGCACGTCATTGTAAGTTTCAGACATACTGGTAGTTGAACAATTCTGAAATACACCTGTAATTATACAAACTTGAATAATAATGATGATGATAATAATGATGATAATAATAATAATAATAATAACAATATTAATAATAATAATAATAAAAACAACAACAATAATAACAATAATAATAATAATAATGATAACAATATTGATAATAATAATAAACTGACACTTATATAGCGCATAATCAATGTGAAGCTTCTCTGTGCGTTTTACAAATAGCTCTCCAGATAATAACATCATTTTACAATTCCTTAAAATAAAAACAGATGTGTCTTGAGTTTCTGCTTAAATGTGTTAATTAGTGTACATAAGCGAACATGTGCTGGCAAACTATTCCATATTTTGGGGCCACGAAAATTAAAACTTGCTTGCCCCTTTAGAATTAATTCTAGGAACATGAAAATTGTGGTGTCTTCACTAGAGCGAAGTCTATAACATAATATAAGTATAAGTATAACA
>JZLH01S0035045.1:10522-23480 GCA_001188425.1 Eucidaris tribuloides
GAAAAACTATGGATCCGTTTAAGATTATATAGGAAACCATATAGGGGAATTANGTGAATTTAGAGGTCACTGAACTTTCAATGACCTTGCGCAATTACGGCTAGACCTGCTGACATACTTTTTGGTCATCTTTTAGTATACATTATGGGAAAGTTTTTGAAGTGTAAAATCGTATTAAAAACCAGAACCGTTTTATTAAATAATTAGTTTATTTTAGGCCAGTTTGTACAAAAATCCGAAAAAATGTGAAAATTTTGAGTTTTTAGCCCAAAATGAGGACTTTAACATAATCAAATTTCATCACAAAGGGTATCGTTGAATAGATATTTTTAATATCTTTCATTAGACACCACTGACATAAAAATTTAAATATCTGTTCAGGAAATATATGCAGAAAACCGGACACATAGGAATTGGGGGTCAAATTAGAGGTCATTGACCTCTGACGTCACGTTCCACCACTCATGCCACTCAAGAAATCACTTTTCAAATGTGTCAAGGGATGTTCTACCCAAATATCATAACAAGACACCTGGTCATTTTTGTCAAATAAATTCTGGCTATCTCTTGGACTAGTATAGCCGTATGTCACTTCCGTTTGATACAAAAGCATGATTAGAAATATGGCTATGATAAACGTTTCGTCACCAAAAGAGAAAACAAAGTCCAATTGTGATTTAGTACGTTAATTCATGATTAGATCATTCGTTGTTATTTAACATTTTGTCTACTTTAGTCAAGTAAATCAATTGAAAATGGAAAGTAAAGTTCGTTATGTTATTGGATTTATTATGTGTTTAAATACAGCATTGTTTAATTGATGGTCATCATACGGTGAGCTAGATGAATATAGTGATTTAATTCATTATTAGATTACATGTTGTTTAATATGTTGGTTGCTTCTGTACAGTAGACCTAAATCACTTGAATGGGGATGAATTTATTGTGATCTACTTCACTGCATTCTGCATAAAATATAGTATACCATTTATTGATAGAGCATCAGAAGACCTGATTATTACGCTTCGTGGTGTTTGCAAGTACAGAGCGTAAGTATAATGCTGCCCCTCTTATCGGTAAACAAAACTAATGATCGTTATTTGTACAATTTTCTGAGGGGTTTTGGCACTGATAATTGCATTTCACTACTTTTATATTCCATGCATGTAGTTAGGCTAAAGCCTGCATTTTTCCGTTTCACCAAATCTAAATTCCGTGTGTGTTTTTCCATTTTCCGCGATTTTCTGCGTTACTCAAAATCACGTATATAATCACCATAATTATATTACCTAATACTATATAAGATTACAACTTAGCCTCAGTAAAATGGAGCAGCCGTAGTCATGGGAGTGAGCAAGACGGTCGGCAGAGGGGTTTGCGAGGGTTAAGTTACTCTATTGCTTGGTTATGGTATTATTTATTCAAAAATATGATTTTAGACATTTTAGACATTTGTTAATTTTGTAATTTACTACCAATTTTTAAGGTTATTACTTTAGCTATTTCATAATTCCCATTTTCTGCGTTACACTTCCAATTTTCGCGATCTTTCTCCATTTTCCGTATCGCGGAGAAATGAAGGCTTAACTTAGACTTAGTATTAGTTGCAGTCTGAAAATATGCTGTAATTAGTTTTTTAGGTGCAAGCTTGTTCTTTGAAACAGGATAAATGTTCTATAATGTAATTTTACTTATTTTCGCATCGTGATGTTGGTGTGCAGGTTACGCACGTGAGTCTAAATATATGCAATCTCTTTAAACAATATTAACCTTGAAGCAACGATAAATCTTTAATCTTCCCTCATGCCTCCATTCCATTGATGTGTGCGTCATAGTCTGATGAGCGCACTATGTAAAACTGAGGTCTGTCTGTCATTAATGCTATTTTGAAATTTCGTACCACCAAATATCTCTTTGTATTCCTTGTTTCCAAATAGTTATTTCAATTTCCAGAGGAGCACGACGTCGTAAATTTCAGGCATACTGGTAGTTGAACAATTCTGAAATACACCTGTAATCTATACAAACTTGAATAATAATGATGATGATGATGATTCAATAATAATATTACATATAATAATAATATAATAATAATAATGATATATGAATAATTAATAATAAATTATAATAATAATATAATAACATATTAATAATATATATTTAAACACAACGAATAATAAGCAATAATAATATGATAATGTAACGCAATATTGATAATAATATAAACTGACACTTGCTATAGCGCTATAATCATGTGAAAGCTTCTCTGTGCGTTTTACAAATAAAGCTCTCCAGATAATAACATCATTTTACAATTCCTTAAATAAAAGAGTGTGTCTTGAGTCTTTGCTTTAATATGTGTTAATTAGCTGTACATTAGCGAACATGTTGCTGGTAACCTCACCTCTACTCTGGGGCTACGAAACTAGTTAAACTTGCTTGCCCTTAGAATTAATTCTAGAACAATCATAATATTGTGGCGCTGTCTTCACTTAGGAGGCGAACGTTCGTTTATACGACTATATCTAGTATGTAAGAACAGATGTGTCGGTGAAGTTTCTGCTTAAATTGAGTTAATTACAGTTGTAAATAGAGCAAAAATGCTGCTGGCAAACTATTCCATATTTTTTGGGCCACAAAACATCCAAAACTTGCTTGCCCTATTTTTAGAATTTATTCGCTCGGGAACCTAGGCACATAATTTGCGGTGTCTTTCTACTATGTGCGAAGTTCTAATATAACATAATATAAGTATAAGTATAAACGTATGGAGTATCTTCAAACGAGGATCTTAGGCGAAACCAGCACGTTCCTTTTTACAAGTTGAACGGGTATAGCCGTATGTCACCTTCTGTTTGATACAAAAGCATGATTTAGATAATTAGGGCTTATGATAAACTTTTCGGCACCTAAAGAGAAAAATAAAGTCCAATTGTGATTTATGGTAGTCGTAACTCATGATTTAGATCAGATTCGGTGTTATTAAACATTTTGTCTATCTTTAGTCAATGTAATCAATTGAAAATTGGAAAGTAAAGTTCGTTATGTTATTTGGTCATTTATTATTGTGTTTTAAAATACAGCATTGTTTAATTGATGGTCATCATACGGTGAGCTAGATGAATATAGTGATTTAATTCATTATTAGATTACATGTTGTTTAATATGTTGGTTGCTTCTGTACAGTAGACCTAAATCACTTGAATGGGGATGAATCTATTGTTATCTAGTTCACTGCATTCTGTATAAAAATCTGTGTATAAAAAATTCTGTGTATAAAAAAAAGTAGACACTCAGAAAAAAATATTTAAACATTCTTTCGTGATTTTGAGATTATTTTTTGATATGAATATTTTACCCTCGACCTAAGCTATCTGATGACACTGTTGGTATTGAAAGTATTTCACGCATGAGTGAGCACAACCCACTTTTGTCCAATCAGCCAAAAATGCATTTGCGCACAGAATTGTGTTCTTACAGTCAATGTTTAATGACTCATAGACAGGTGCTGTAAAAGCTCTCAACTAATGTGCACAAGTATTTAATCCTCAGCATGCTCAATGAAGAGGTAATATCAATTTTGTGACAAAAAAGACAAAGATGGAGCAACGATTCAGATATAACCCCTAAAAATGTAGAAAATGTCATGTTTGCAAGATGAACTATGAATTGAAAATAAATGCGTCTTCTTTTTAGGGGGTGCGGTGGGTTGTATCTCAATCATTGCTTAATTTTGTCTTTCTTGTCACAGAATTGGTATTAGCTCTTCTCTGAGCATGCTGAGGATTAAAAACTGAAGCAAAAATGAACTAATGATTCACATACAACCCATCCCCCACCCCCTGAAAAAGAAGAAAATTTTATTTTTTCCAATTCACAGTTCATCTTGCAAACATGAAATTTTCTTCTTTTCTTAGGGAGTATATCTGAATCATTGCTTCATTTTTGTATTTGTTGCCACAAAATTAATATTACCTCTTCTCTGAGCATGCCGAAGATTGAATACTTGTGCCCATCAGTTGAGAGCTTCTGCAGCACCGGTCATTAACACATTGGACCCATAAGAACACAATTCTGTGGCGCAAATGCATTTTTGGCTGATTGAAAAAGTGGTTGTGCTCACTTCATGCGTGAAAAACTTGTCATACCAACATTGACATCCAGATAGCTTAGGTCCAAATCAAAAATATTCAATATAAAACCAAGATGATCTCTAGATATGAATTTTTGTGTAATATTTTTTTTCGTAAAGTGTGTACGTTTTGATACATACACTGTAATAGTTTGATCATCATTGCTTCTTCTTCTTCTTCCTTCTTCTCTCTCTTCTCTTCTTCTTCTTCTTCTTAACTCTTTGCTTCTGTCTTCTTCTTCTTCTTCTTCTTCTTCTTTTTCTTTTCTTCTCTCCTCTCCTCCTCTCTCCTCTCTCCTCCTCTTCCTCCATTTTTCTTCTTCTTCCACACTCTCTCAATGCCAAATACTTATATTAAAGGTATTGGCTAACATTTACCATAGTTAAAAAAATCTTAGCCGCATGATTCCCCATGCTACCAGTGTCTTTGATGAGGTCTAAAAATGAAGCCCTGAAAAAATTGTATTTCAAAATGATTATTTAGTGCTTTAAAAAAGTGAAAATCGTAAGTTGACCAGATTCACTTGCCCATTTCCTCCCATAGACTCACTGTGTGTACACCTAGGTGAATAAAACTCACCCCGAGTTTTGTTGTTTATTCATGTACAACTTGCCATTGGCAGTGTAACTTTCCAAACTTTTGTATTTTAGGGCGTTTATTCGTCCATTTGAACACTACTATGTAGCTCAGATATCAAAGTTTAACAATTTTTTAAATTGAAGCTTCACAATGATAACCTATCACTTTAAGCATTCGTTTGTGTCTACCAGATTGACAATGAATTCGCTAAGAATCCTGTGTGTTGCTACCTTCTTGGTGTGCCTACTGACGTTCGCTAACGCTGGTAAGTTATATATTTACTAGGGTGGGACGAAAATACTTTTTTACAATGCCAAAGAAGTCCTATGCCTACACTGCATGGACACAAGATATCCTCCAGGTCCTATTAGAACGGGAGTGGTGTCATGGGTGTGCCACAGAGGCCCCACGGGGGTGGGGTGGGGGCAGAGGGGTGGTTCATCTCCTGAAATTTTCAAAATACAGAAAATCAGAGGTTTTTCGCAGTGTAATTCATAACATTTAGTGTGTGGGTTTTTATTTTTACATTTTCGCCCACCCCCTCCTCCCCCCGGATTTTACCCTGGCGCTGCCCCCCTGTTAGAAAAAAATGTACATAAATCTAAAGGAAAAGTTTGAAGGTAACTGTGTGTCTATTTTGGTGTATAAATGCTGGATTGGGAGTAATATCTTATAAGGCAAAAACACATAAAGCTCTATAGGCTCTCAACACAGAGCTATAGGGCAATTTCGTCAAAATTTACTGCCTGGGTGAAACATCCTCCAATCTTCCTAATATGTTGGAGTAATAGTCTATACCCAAGGGAATTTCCCTGAGAGTTCCAAGTTGATCAGAGAAAAGAAGTATTTTTCGTCCCATCCTAATATGTATCATTCATACAATCAAGCACATACATCTTTTGATTTTTTGCTCGACGTTTCTAGATTAAGACGTTATAATGTTAAAGATGACTAAGTAGGGTGTATGACGGGGGATCGTAATTTGCCAATTTGCCTGTCTCATACTATCGATTATTTATTTTACAGAATCAGATCTATCTAGCAGCTTTCTTTTTCAATATTAAGGCATCGTGTTTAAATTAAAAAAAAAAAACGTTGCCACATAGTAGAACTCACCACATTTTATTGTACCTGAAAAAAATATCTCTTTAAGACACGGAAGTTTTATTAGTTGCGTTTGTTTCATATACTGTAATGTCTTACAATGATGTAAATATTTATATTCCATTCTGTGTGTATAATTACTTTAATTTATATCGTTTTGTGTAAATTCATCGCGTTTTAGCTATGTGGCTATTTGTTGTGTAAATATAACCTGTTCATTAAATTCAGTTAAATCAAAGGGTCTCGTTGGATGTAAAAATAAAACCTAAAAACATGAATGAAACATATGAAAAAGGGTGCAAGTATAATGGTCACCCTACCCTTACCGCGAAGTCTCCCTCTTTATATTATTTGTGCATCATTCCAGCAAAATTCTTTCATGAACAACAACTCACCCTCCCTATTGACAAATTCTGGCTAGGTATATTGATATTGACGAAATTAACTTGCATGTTTTAAATTTGTTTTATCATTATTCGAAGGTGAAGAAGTTACTGAGGACTCGTCGCTAGGGGCAGCGGTCAGAGGTAAGTACAATCGTTCAATTATTTTCTCATTCGTTTGAACAGGCCCTCTTACGTAATCAACAAGTCAGTTTGTAGTTAGTGGATGAAACAAAAGAACCAACAATACCATACATCATGGAAGATTAGATAGATCTTCTCTTGCGGCATCTGAGGACAACTGTAGATGACATGATTTTCGGCATTAATTGCTTTTGCTATTAGACTATGGGGCATTGACCAAAAAAGATCGAGAAAAAAAGTTTTGCATAGTCTCCAGATTGGTATTTAAAAATAACATTACAAATTGATGAAGATGAAGTTGCTAATGAGAAACACATTAGTTCTCCAATTTCTATTTGGGCAATAATGAGATAATGGACAAATTAGTGAAATTGCTCAGTCCCATTCGTAGAAGAATTTTCCTTGGACAAAAAAAAATCACAACCAAAATGTTTTATCGGCCAAATTCGCGGCCAAATTCGCAGCAGACATGTCGCTCAATGGGGGTGAGGGGGGGGGGGGGGGGCATAAAATTTTCGCGGGCAATAAGAAAAAACACGGCCAAAGAATAAGCAGCCGAAAATTCGCTCAGTTACAATCTTAAAATCCCCGTTATTTTCATTGCTTTGAAAAAAAATAGCCCCCCCCCCCCCCCGCTGGCACCGCCCCTGCACGTGCATGCATGATTTATCGAATACCTATCACGTTAAGCTATCTATTATGTCTTCTTACACAAACTAGCTTACTGGATCTTTATGCAACGTACATGATTTGTGCACATCGTGAAGTGTGGACTTCTTTATGGCAATAAAGAAATAAAAATGGAAAACAAGTCGTTACATTTTTCTTTGGGGGGGGATAGGAAGAAAGTTTATAAATCTCTTTGCAGATCAATTGATATTGTATTACCTACTCGATCTATACTGTTTGGATTTTTTGTTTTAATATTTGGAGTTATTTGCAAACTTGTCAATGAAACACATTCCCGGAATCAGTATAATAATGTTTTAACTGAATGAGGGTTAATCCAGTTAATTACACATTTTGATGGATGAAGAAGAAAATTTGAAATAAAAGTATAATTTTCGAAGAAAAGGTTTAAGTAGCTTAGTTTAACAAAAACTCGGCCTGAAGCGATCCGACTGGAAAATCTTGCAGAAACACTTCCTGACGGGAACCAAATCTAAAGCCGACCGTTGGCTCCATGCACTTTTTTGTAACAGATTTGGAATAAAACACAAAACTCTATCAGTATTTGGAAGAAGGCTCGCGGTATACTCCAGATTTAGGGAAAATTTCTCAGTTTTATACACTCTTAAAAATTCCGGGCTCGGAAAAGAATCCGTTGGGGGCACACCCGGAAAAGGGTCAATTTTAACCAAAGTCCGGGTCAAGGTTGACCAAAATATGAGTCAACCTGACTTGAATTTTGGTCAAACTTGACCCAGAATGTGGTTAAACCTGACCCATTTCTGGGTGTGCCCCTAACGGATCCTTTGTCCGAGTCAGACTGACCCGGAGTTTTTAAGAGTGTATATTTGCATGTTCTCACGCCCAACCCGGTATCAAAGCCGATTTCTCCCTTCCCCCTCCCCCACCCCCGTCCATCCCCCGGCCGAAGCGCTCCCCGGATAGGATCGGGTGTGTCTTATTTATTTGTTTTTTTTTTGTATGGAGATATTTTCACCCTCCCGATATTCTCCCGTTTTCAAATAGTTTTGTTTTGTGTTGTTTTTATCGGAGTACTAGTTTGAACGTTGATCCTGACAATGCGGCTCAGTATCATAGATCATATTAGATCTGTATTGTGTTCGTAATTCAAATACCATGTCTCTATGCCTTTTGTTAAAACTCAGATACATGACTTGAAGATTTTATAACATCAGGCTTCGATGTTAAAGTTCAATGCCACGTGTGTTCTGTGTGTATCGTGCAGCACCGCATGTGTTGAATTAAACACCGCCTACAGTTTTATAGCGTACACTGTAAAATTGTGTTCAGCGAGTACACGCCTTTCTAAATAACACTTAAATGCCCACTGTCAAGGGTCAACTCAACCACAGAGAGAATGATAACTAGTCTGGGCATGCAGGCACATATTAACGAGCGTGGACTGTTGCAGTGTCATAGTGTACAGATTATGGGAGGGAAACAAAATAATGTATTTTTTCCACACTGTCATGAATTTTTTCGTCTCATTATGGGTGTCATTAGTGCACCCTTCTTATGATTTTAGTCAAAAGAGGGCTTTTTCATCCTATCATGACAATGGGCCTTAGCCCGTAGCCGGCTGACCAGATTTTGCCTTATGCACTGGGTTTTTATGTGTAAACCGTTAGCGAGTAGACTCCCTAACGGTAGACTTCCTCCCCGTGCAGGAATTTTCGAAAAAGAAAAATGTTATATTGTTTGGATTCATTTTATATAAATAATCAATCTGCTATTATTTTCGAAATAAAATTACTTTGATATATATCCAATGTTAAAAATAAAGGCGCAAATATTCAATCTTGAACGACGCGCCTCCAAAACCAGCAACGACAAAAATGAATAAAAAAAATTTATGACGAGAGATGGCGCCAATAGTCAATTATGACTGATCGCCAAACAAAACCAACTACAACAACAACAACAATGGGCCTTTAATAAATAAGTGTCAATAATCTAAACATACATTTTCGAAACACTTCATCCTGTCTGAACACTAATGATTAATGCTAAAAACTATTTTTACAGTCTGAAATGATTTCATCCATTTACAATATAGGGTGGAACCAAAGCTACAAGAAGAGAGGAAGTTCTTCTTCATGGCCTCGCCCGTTTTGTAAGCGAGAAAGAAATCTCAACACCGGGGCACTTGGACCATGTCTGAAGGAAAGACGGTGAAATGGTGCACTCGTCGGCTACGGGCGCTGAGGTATAGAGTAGAGATCTGTATACTCTGTGCATAGAGTAGAGTACTATAATCTGTATATAGATACTCTGTATATAGCAGTGGCGTAGACAGGTCGTCGCACCTGGGGGATGATTTACTGTCTAGAGGGGTCGATTATAATACATGTTAAAATAAGCGCGCGCACATCATCATCACACACACACACACACACACACTACACACACACACGCACACATGCACACACACACACACACACACACACTACACACACACACACACACACGACCCCACACACACACACACACACACACACACACACACACACACACACACACACACACACGCACACACACACACACACACACACACACACACATACACACACATATACAAACGCGCAAGCACACAAACACACACTCGCACCACACACAGATACAGACACACACGCACACGCTGATACACGCCACGCCAATATCAGGTAGTTTCTTTAAGGGCTGCGTAAGAAAAGAAAACGGACCTTTGATAAAGTGGGTAACGGCCCGCGGAACTCTTTCATGCTGTCTGAATTTGGCAACCAGCAACCAAGAAATTCCTTGCCAACATGATTCGGAGCCTATTGTTGTGCTCCAAGCAAGATATTGTGTGAACCTTTTGTTCAGCTCGCTTCCAATTGCTCAAAATGTTATCATTTTAAAAATCGTGCTAAAACAAGCATGTTTTAATTGTATTTGTTCTCCGGCATACATCATTCATTTTTAACGCATACAGTGTCAGATAAAAGAGAAAAATATGATTTTTTATGTCATGCTCTTATTTTCTAAAACTAATCACATTTACTATCCTGAAAATAGACTCAGAGATGAAACCTGTGCGTGCAAATGAAATTTTGGTAGCACCATTATCTATTGTTTAAAGTCAATCATGCGTGAATGATGACTAATGAGTTGTGTATCAAATAAAAGAACAGAAACAGAGCTTTACACACATACCAAATTTATCAAAGAAATCATCCATTATGATAAAATATTTTTGTCATGAAATCCGGTTTTCTTTTTTTCTGGGACGCACTGTATTACTTTCACTTTAAATTGAGAGAAAAGAAAGGACACAGTGCACAATATATTTTACATAGATGGCTGATATATTCGTGGGTATTTCTGTACCCATATTTTCATCATATCTACGTAAAAGTCGTTATATGAAAACTGTTTGAAGAAGCCCCATAGTTTAAAACGTCCATTTAAAAAATAATAATTCTGTCCAATTTGAAATATATTCCTAACGACATTTTTATCTTAGATCAATTGGCTAAATCACAATAATTATACTTCAACTGAAGAAGAGGGTATTTTGCATGATAAATCATGGCGTATAAGTTGTTAGGTATTCTCGTATTGTTTAGATATATATTTCTACACAACACAGTGACGTACCTATGTCACATGGTATAATGTTAAAAGAAAAGGGTTAAGCGATCTAATTCTTTATTTATACTAATAGTTGTTTGAATTTGTGCACGTAATCGGTTGAGAAACAGAAGCATTGCCATTAACTCTAAACCCTTGACCAGGAAAAAGGGCACTAATGCCATAGAGTCTGAAGCACTGACTTCTTCCTCAAAGATTCAGAGATAAACATCCTCAGTCTCATCTCTCGATATTTCCCCTTTACCTGTTTACGTGTTGACTGCTTATTTATTTACTTTATTTGTTTACTAAAATAATGTTCAACTTGAACGTCGATAGAATCGTTAAAATCTTAAAGTCAAGATACAGTTTCAATCGATCAGAAAATTGTTTCATATATCTGTCACAGAGTAGGGCATTGTCATTCCAGACCAAAAACAAAAAAATCATTATCAAACTTTTGGAAAATTGGTCATAATGAAACAATGTGATTTTTTTATCATAATCATAGCGGGAATACCCAGGGGGGCCAGTGTCATTACAAGGTGTACACCATGCGCGTGTGAAAAAAGCGCGTAAAAAGGATCGTTTTTCACGGTCGGGCGATGTACGCGCGTACATTGAAAAGGGTATCAAAATCGCCAAAATCGGGAAAAAAGGGTATAACAGGATGTTACTTGAGAAGGGTATCTTTTCAGACGCGAATACTTATGTAGGGTATGCTGAGATCGACAGAAAATTACTTGTTTAGGGTCTATTTTGAAAGTCCATACACGCGCATGGTGTACACCTTGTAATGGCACTGCCCCCCCCCCCCCCCCGAGTGGGAATATCACTATGCAGTTTTCCTATGGTAAAAAAGGTTGAGATCTACCAAATCTTTTATTTTCTTACCAATTTCTTTTTAAAAAAATTGACGCATTTTAGGGCATTAATAGATGACATACGACTATCTTAATTCACCATAGGAGAAAATTATAATTGCACTATTACCAAAACTATACATACACTGACATTAAAATGAACCTTAATGACCCATTTAGATCCATGATTACTAAAAATGCATTTTTCACATTTTGTTGTGTTTTGTTTCTTTCTTTATTTTTTCTGATTTTTAGATGCTTTGAGAGGAGAGTACATTTCATTGGATCATCTGATGTCAAAGTCACTGTCATACAATAAATGTCACTGACTGGTCGAGCCTAATGCCATTAAAAATAACCGCAAATAAATTAAATCAAAAGTCAATTAAAATTGAAATGAAAAATTAAATTGAATGACCTGGCATATTAAAACGAAACGGAACAAATAGTTACTATAGTCTTGAATAGTAATGAATTATTGATCGGTGTAAAGTGTGTGTGTGTGTGTGTGTGTGTGTGTGTGTGTGTGTGTGTGTGTGTGTGTGTGTGTGTGTGTGTGTGTGTGTGTGTGTGTGTGTGTGTGTGTGTGTGTGTGTGTGTGTGTGTGGTGGTGTGTGTGTGTGTGTGTGTGTGTGTGTGTGTGTGTGTGTGTGTGTGTGTGTGTGTGTCGTGTCGTCGTGTGTGTAGTGTGTGTGTGTGTGTGTGTGTGTGTGTGTGTGTGTGTGTGTGTGTGTGTGTGTGTGTGTGTGTGTGTGTGTGTGTGTGTGTGTGTGTGTGTGTGTGTGTGTGTGTGTGTGTGTGTGTGTGTGTGTGTGTGTGTGTGTGTGTGTGTGTGTGTGTGTGTGTGTGTGTGTGTGTGTGTGTGTGTGTGTGTGTGTGTGTGTGCGCGATTCTGGGCATTTTCTAGGGGATCAACTTCACTTGAACAAGATTTTTGTTTGTTATAAATCTCATGAATACCGTACTCATGAATACTGTAAGACAACAGGTTCATGTTCACCCTTAACGCAAAACCACATTTTAAAATTGAATTACAACCTGTCATGAACAATAAAAAGAAATATTGTCAACAAGTGGTAAATATGCCATGCCATTCTAAAATAAATGAAGTATGGTCTTTATTATCCAATAAAATCAGCTATTGCATTAGGGAAAATGGTCATATTCATAGACATTCCGAAATGTCAGATATTAAAAAAGGGACACAATGTATAGAAAGATAGTTGACCAGTGTTGACAATGAAATGTAGCGATAAGAATCTTGCCCTATTCTCTAGAGCGATATAAATCCTTCAAAACAACCTAGTTGTTTTAAGGCTAGAATAAGACTGAATTCCATCATCATGATATTAAAATGTCAATCACATCGTACTGCACATGCAGCAAAATATGATTACATCTCGGGGGGTAATCATGTAAAACTGACTGACACGAATGCAATGGTGCACGAAAATACCACAGGGACGATTCC
>JZLH01S0035045.1:41653-57211 GCA_001188425.1 Eucidaris tribuloides
ACGTATTTGTTTTATATCCGTCATCGAATTAACCGGGAAATTACACAAAGAAAAAAAAAGGAAAATGAAATGTACTTACGGTAACCCCTACGAGTAAGTGTGCGTCGCACGGCATACAGGTGCGCGATATTTTTACTTGCAGTACGGATAGGGATACAATTCCATTAACGTATACTCTAGTTAGTCGAGTACCAATTTCATAAACCTATAAAACACTAATTTGATCCTCATTCTTATTTTAGCTATGATCCTAACTCAAACTCGACGAATTTAACCCAGTGTTAATCTTAAACTTTGCCAGACTTTCATACGGATGTAGCACGCATAATGTCTTTCACGCTCACGGAAAGAAATAGCGTACGGTACATGTGTTTCCGTAACACACCTAGCCCATCACCACTACCTACAGTGCCATATACTTATGCTATACAATGTATAAATAACGAATGCTCGAAATATCGAGCAACGTTTTTGAAAACTCTTTTTAATTCCCAAAACTTTCAATCTTGAAAAAAACGTCTTGATGAACACTTCAAACGAGTAGAGGTGAGCACTTAAGCAGGCGTCACACTGTCCTGAAGTTGACCACAAAGATGGACACACAATTCAGGAAATGTTCATGTTCGGCTCTGATCGTATAAACATCGGGCCATTCGTGAGGGCATCTTAAGCCGTCGATTGACCGTCGTTGTAGTTTTCCAGGCTCCGGTAGCAACTTCGTGAGCGGTGGGAAAATTTGTTTTCGTGTTGAATTCGTTTGTGACGGCATCTTGTCAGATCTTGTGATCTTCGTCTTTACTTTGAACATCATCAACTACACACACATTTACAATGGCTGCTCAAAAGTGGACAAATCTGTGAACATTTTATGAATTGACCAGGCACGAGTCCATGAAAATTCGTAAAAAAAAAAAACTTTACTCATTAATTATGAAACGGAATAATAGATATTGGGCAATTTTCACTTACTTCAGATTTCACCGAATGATGCAGACAAACAAATATTAAATTTACTATTTACAACAGATATACAAGTAAAGATAATAATAATTTTCTCAGAACCAAGGTGTACGGTCAGTCGAAGCCTTTATACCATCGTGACGCCTTCGTGACCTAGTTCGAACGCATCGCACTTTTCGTGTAGCCATCGCGTGGTATTCATGTGTCCTTCGAGTAAACTTCTGTAGGCATCATAATTGCTTTGTCTATTTTTTCGGATGTTGATCAAGTTCGGCGCCAACTTCCAGAGAAATTGATATTTCCATATTCGTGTGGCCATCTTTTGTCCCTTTCGGGACAGTGTGACGCCACCCTTATAGTATGGACCGTAAAGGTGGTTTACCGTCCCGAAATAGGCACAAGATGGCCACGCGAAGCTGGCCCGAACATGATCAACAAAGAGAATCAACATCTGAAGCAAGTACGATGCCTACAGTAAATCACACGATGGTTTAAGATGCTATTACGTATGGCCCGACGTTTATACGATCAGAGACGAATTTGAAAATTTACTTAATCGTGTGTCCATCTTTGCTCAACTTCGGGAGAGTGTGACGCCTGCATAAGCTATACCAATTTCTACTCTACGATGGTACGGGGCGTACGACGTCGCGCTTGTTGACAAATCAGTTTGGCTGCCGATATATCGGTACGGCGAATATCGCCTGATATCGATCATGTGTTATCATTTGGATATGAGTTTTGTACAGTAAGATAATTAATTGCACGCCCCAGGTGATGTTAATTAACCAATCACTTTGCTTCATTCTAAAAACCGTCTTATAATAATCCATGAGGTTGCACAGCAATAAGCACCATTTAATCACACTATCATAAAGGTTAATTGTATACATTTTCAGATAGCTGGTTCAATGACGATCTATCAGACATCAGTGAATTCCATGAAAGTTTTTTCCCCAAAATGTGATTATTTTTTTTCAATAGATATTATTTAAAGTTTCAAAATGAAATTCTTATAGCGCTTCCTTTAGATTACATCTCTCTGTAGTATCGGGGCTTCCTTAACCCTACATTGATTTTGTGCAAAAGAATTCATATAATTTCATTTTTCATGGTAAGCTCAGGAAGAAAGAGCACAAATGATTTTGCGTTTTTGAAGGAGCCTAGTCAACTCATCCATTTAAGTACTAAAATGTGACGTAACTCGGGTTCATAAATATGTGTAGACAATGTTGGATCCAGGTACTGCGCATCAAAAGCTGGTTGTGTTTAACAATAGGAGAACTGTAGTTGCACTGAGGTATGGTTTGGCCATTGTTCGAACATTGTATTTCAGAACCAGTTTGACGTCATTTCTAACAGCTATCTATCAGACAGATGAAAATGTGTATGTGGGGAAGGCTGGAGGTTTGTTTAGAAACTCCTATTTCAATGTAAACACTACACAAAAAGTAAGTTCCCCCTTTTTCAAATACCGTAACTTTTTAACGAAACAAATTTGAGCAGAAAAATTTTGCAAGGGTGTTTTAACACTTATTGCCTAACTTTTGTGTAAAAATAGGATTGATCCATCAAGTCATGCATGAGTGAATTGAATATGCATTTAAGGCAAAATTGTCACTTTTCATAAGTCACAGGAGTCATTTACTATGCCAAAATAACAGTAAAAACTGTATTTTTTGCTTTATTGATAAAGTCTGTTCACTGAACCGTGACATGTTTAAAACCTCTTATGTTTGTACAACATATATGCTGATACATTTTTTTCGGAAAAATATCCGATTTCAATTTTTTAGTAAACTTAATGGATTTTACAAGTTCAAAATTTAGGTAGGATGCCATTTTTTTAATTGAGCACACTGAACCGAAAATTTACGAAAAGTGTCTGGAAATGTGTAAAAGGGTCAAACGATAGATGATTAACAAAAATAGTGCTAAATCATTCATCAGAAACAGAATTTGTCAAAACCGTGTATCACAAATCCCCAAAAATGACTCCTGTGAATTTTGAAAAGTGACATTTATGCTTTTAATATGTGCTCACTCTTGCATGACTTGACAGATCAATTATATTTGCACACATAAGTTAGTCAGTGAGTGCAGAAACACTCCTGCCAAATAATTTTGTTAAAAACTATTTCGTTAAAAAGTTATGGTATTTTGAAAAAGGGGGAACTTCCTTTTTGTGTAGTGTTTACAAAAACTCTGGTCAATGTTCAATTTTCAGTTTGTTGAATCTGAGCAAAACCATTGTTGGATCTTTTTTTTATTTTTACGAACTTATTACTCACTCTGAATTCTTATACTGTGATTGGTCACGTTCATTTACACGCGTAGATAACGTTTTCCACTATTTTAACATTACCCATAATTATACTACATTATACACCGATATAAGATTTCTCACTTTTTTTAACGTGCTTAATGTATTAATGTTAAACATCTTCTTGTCGCATGCAGTTACCTTCACCGAACAAAGTAACTATATATAAAGAGTTTGTTTGCCAAAACCGATTAACGCCAGTTTCATGAAATTGAAACTACACACACTCGGAAATAACTAACGGTCGGTGTTGACTAATGATAAAATTAGTTAAGCTGAAAACGCATTCTAACTCAGGATAATTATCTTGATCCAAAATTCATGATTTATCGCAAAAACCTATAAATGCCACAGCGCTTTGATTACAAAAACCAAACAATTTTATTGATATTTACTTGAATAAAATTTTGATTATTTTGGCCATTATGAGCTAAAAATACCGATTTATGTTAATTAAAAAATGATATATGTTTTAATGTACAATAGATGTATTGTATGTATGATATGAGCGGAATCCACAAAAAGTATTATTTTACTAAATCTGCTTACATCGTTTCTAAAATGTGGGTTACTTATGGGGAGAAAATGTTTTTTTTATCATTTTCAGTCAAAACTAAGAATATCAATTAAGAAAAAAATCAAAGTTTCGAAAACTCATTAAATGTTAAAAAGTGCGCTAAATTCAGAAAAAAATGGTCCTATTAACCGCACTTGAACTAATTTTAAATAAGTACCCAGTTTTGTTCAAAATAGTATTTTCTTTTTTAATTTTGGAGTCAAATATAAAGAAGATACTACACCGCATAGGCAATAGCAAAATTATAGACTTATCGGCTTTTGCGGCAACACACAAGTACAGTATCTTAAAATTTTCCCTTGATGTAGATTTCTGGAAAAAAAAATGCACATTCTTTTAGTTAGCTAACTCTGTTCATTAACTGAACTTTACGCAATGAGGGGGCCTGTTGCACCCACAATTGTAATAATCGCCCACAAATGTAACAACGCCCACAAATGTAATAACACTTTACCCACAAATGTAATAATCTCCCACAAATGTAATAACACTTCGCCCACAAATATAATAATCGCCCACAAATGTAATAAAACGCCCACAAATGTATTAATCTGTCGCCCACTGTAATAATGCGTTTTACCCACAAATGTAATAATTTCGAACTGCTTTAGGATCTTCGTTTATGTCTTCACGCTTCTATCACCCTCCATACTAGTCTATATATCAGACCCTAGTAAGTATAAGAACGATCTTAGTAAGTCTATTAAGTAGACCTCAATGAGTATTTTCTTATCCATAAATGTGCTGACTTTTCAACATACCTTCCATACCCCCTGATAGTCTGTACATCAGACTGAAGGTAGTTAGAAAAAAACATATCTCTATAGTTATTATAGTCTACGTACTACACCTGCATTTGTATTTGTGTATCCATGCTGACTTTTAAGAATTACATTCCAACCTTCAACCTAGTCTGTGTATCAGACCTTAATTTGTGTTATATACTCGTACCCATTAGTCTGTGTATCAGACCTTAATGAATATTTGCAGATAACTAGTCTTTGTAACAGGCATTAGTCATGAACACATAAGGGAATCCATGTTACTCTATATACTGGATATTATACAAGTGCTGAGTTTTCAGACCCTCAATTTACTGTCCCAGTTTAGTCTATGAAGTGGACCTCAATGAGTATTTTCTTATCCACTCATGTGCTGACATTTTAAATGTACGTACCCTGTGGTAGTTAATACGTCAGACTTACTCTGGTATGTCGCTATAATTAGTTTGTGTATTAATTATCGCCATCTTCGGGCAGTCATTGTATCAGACCTTAGCTTATGTAATAGCACATTACCCATAACTTTAAACAATAGTAGTCTATGTATCAGTCGTAGATGGGTTTTGTGTATTAATTATTACCATCTTCGGGTGGTCTTTGTATCAGACCTTAGCTTATGCGATAGCACATTACCTACAACCTGAAACAGTATTAATCTATGTATCAGCTGTAGATAGGAATTTGTGTATTAATTATTACCATCTTCGGGTAGTCTTTGTATCAGGTTGTGGGTAATATGCTATTACATAGGCTAAGGTCTGGTACAAAGGCTACCCGAAGATGGTAATGATTAATACACAAATACCCATCTAAGGCTGATACATAGACTACTACTGTTTAAAGTGATAGGCTAACATTGTAGAGGTCCAATTAAAAAAATTGTCAAATTTTGATATCTGAACTACATAGTAGTGTTCATATGGACAAATAAACACCCTAGAATAAAAAAAAAGTTTGGAAAGTTACACTGCCAGTGGCAAGTTATTCATGAATAAACAATTAAAACTCGGGCCAAGTTTAAATACCCTAGGTGTACACACAGCACGTCTATGGGAGAAAATGGGCAGGTGAATCCGTTCAACTTACGATTTTCACTTTTTTCAAGCACTTAATAATCATTTTGAAATACAATTTTTTTCAGGGCGTCATTTTTAGACCTTATCAAAGACAATGGTAGCATGGGGAATCATGTAGCTCAGATTTTTTTAACTGTGGTAAATGTTAGCCAATACCTTTAAGGTTTATGTGTAATGTGCTATATAAGCCAAGGTCTGATACAAAGACTACCCGAAGATGGTAATTATTAATACACAAATACCCATCTGCGGCTGATACATAGACTACTACTTTTAGGTTATGGGTAATGTGCTACTACATAAGTTTAGGGTCTATTGCCAAGACTACACTACGATGATGATAATTTATACAGTACCCATCTTCGGTTGATACATAGACTATTACAAAACTAAGGTCTGAGAATAAGACTAGCAAGGATGGTCATCAGTAATACACAAATGTCCATCAAGGGCTGATACCTAAACTACGACTCTTAGAAATTATTACATTTGTGGGCGAAGTGTTATTAGCATTTGTGGGTGATGCGATATTTTTGTTACATTTGTGTGTAAAGTGCGTTATTACATTTTTGTGGGCGACAGATTATTACATTTGTGGGCGTTTTATTGCATTTGAGGGCGATTATTACATTTGTGGGTAAAGTGTTATTACATTTGTGGGCGTTGTTACATTTGTGGGCGTTATTACATTTGTGGGTGCAACAGGGCCATGCCAAATAAGTTCAACAAAAAATCTCGTTTTTAACCAAGATTCGACACAATGGATTTATCGGTTTTTGCGAACAAATTCTTCGTATGCACAATTATTTCATTGCAATTTGCAGTAAATCAAGTTTACAACATTCTTCTAGATTGATGCAGACATTTGGCAATCTCTAATGGAGTCTATGTGTTTTCCAGACATGTATTCAAATTTGAAAATGTTTATTCCATAAAACTTTGTCACCCCAAAGTCATATATCGTTTTCATTCTTCTTTATCTTGTAAATTATTTGCAATTTCAAACAAATTTTGCTCAAGGTTCGGCAAGCCGTATTTGCATTCTTGGACATGAAGTCAACTGAACAAAATACCAGCAATATCTTTAGACTTGTTTTATATTCTTGTCACGTTTTGAATAGACAAACGAAATTGTCTATTGTGGCGAAAAAAAAACTGAAACATATGGGTATAGGAATGGGGAACACACACACACACACACACACACACACACACACACACACACACACACACACACACACACACACACACACACACACACACACACACACACACACACACACACACACACACACACACACCACTGAACTCTACACTACACACACATATAAACACAAACACTTTGCGCCGATTAATAATTCATCGCAACACTATACTATTCATTTAATTTTATTCATTTCATTTTGATATGACAGTTCATTTAATTTTATTTTCGAAAATTTCATGTTAATTGACTTAATTTTATTTAACTAATTCCGGATATTTGAATGGCATTGGGCTCAACCTTTCATCAGATGATCCGATGAACTGTTCTCTTCTCTCAAAGCATCTGAAAATCAGAAAAAATAGAGAAAACATAAAAAAATGTGGAAATGCATTTTGAGTAACATGGATCTAGACGGGTTAATAAGGTTCATAGTTTTGTATAGTTTTGTATAGTTTTGGTCTGGATGAAAAATAACTTATCTTCTATGCTGTTTTAGATAGTCTATTAATGCCCTAAAATGCATTCATTTCAGAAATTAGTAAGAAAATCGAAAAGTCGGTAGCTCCCGATCTCTTTTCACCAAAATATCATACTTTAACAACTGATTTGCATATGAATTAAATCAAGTTTTTTTGTGCAGCTTCCCCATATATGCTGAACATAGAAATATAAACACCCACAAATGATCTGAACCAAAATTAAGTCGCGTCTAATTTGTTAACGTACCCCACCGTATAATGATAGCCCTTTTATCAAAAGGGCAGTGAACTTTATTTTTTCTTTACTTTACTGAATAAACAAAATGTTAGACATTAACAACTGATTTGCATATAAATTAAATCAATTTTTTGTGCAGCTTCCCCATATATTTATGCTGAACATTGAATTAAACAATGTTGGTGTTTTTTTTCCAGAATGCAGTGAACCAAATAACAATGATCTTTGTTTCCCTTGTCTGATTATAATTTAAATCGAGTCTTTGTTCATCTACCCTACCGTTATGATAACAACGCTTTGAAAGTAGAACATTATTCGATGTAATAGATTTTTCATTTGTCTCTCTCTCTCTGTATTTTAGATCGCAACTGCAGATCTATAATTTTAACAAAGATGCTCAGGAAAAAATGAACCAGGTTTCGAACCCGTCGTCTACAGCTATCCGGGCTGCGACAACGCCAACATTTGTGGATCATGTTACATCGACATGCTTTTCCTTTGTGTGTCGAAACATTAATCATGTACATACTTCTAACCATGCTTTTGCACCAAACAAAGGTGACATATGGCTTAACGTTTACTTGTAAACAGGAGTCTGGTTTCCAAAATAAACCTCAAAACATTTTTGTATTCAAGTTAGTTGAACTACCAGTAAGTCTGACATTTACGAAGACGCGCTCCTGTTGAAAATGAAGAAAAATAAGTCCATACATTGAATATCCTGATGCATACAACATCCCGTACATTGTTGCAGGCATTACATGGTATAAAATATTGATAATGAAAGTACAAATACCCCATTGCTTTAAGCAGCAGTTGATCTTAAAGGCCCACTGTCATGACAGGATAAAAAACGCCCTCTTTTGACTAAAATAATAAAACGTGCACCAATGACACCCACTATACAACGGAAACAGCCATGACAGTGTGCATCTAAATACAACATTTGTTTTCCTTTTTCCTATGATAATGCACCAGTCCATGTTCGTGCATATGTGCCTGTATTCCAAGACCAGTTGTCATCCTCTCTGTGGTTGAGTTTACCCTTGACAGTGGGCCTTTAAATGTCTACATATTTTCTAAATACTCGATGCACATCGTGTCACCTCCCGTAATCAGGGATAGTTTTGTCAGTTGTGTCGCTAGACGACAGGTTCGAGTCCCATGGTTGTTAATTTTGACATGTTTGTTAAAATTATAGATCATTAGTTGCGATCTTAAAAATACAGGGTGTGTCATATTATGAAGGAATCTATCACTATTCACCCCTCTGAATAATCTCTGTTATTCATCTAATTCGAATTTGTCCGCCTTGGACTATTTAACATAACTATGTCAGAGTTGGGAGCCTAGGTATTTGATTCAATGTATATCGTGTCATTTCTGGAAATCAGGGATAGCCTGGTTGGTTTTGTCGCTGCCCGTAAAGCAATAGATGACAGGTTCGAATCCCATGGGGTTTATTTTTTGACATGTTTGCCAAAATTATAGATCAGTAGTTGCGATCTTAAAGCTCCGTTACCTGATAGGAAGAAATAAATAATGCCTTTAGAATGAAAGATAAACCAAATGTACACCAGCTGGAGTGATTCTCCCGGCTGGAAGGATTTGTCTTGAGTTTGTTTACTTAAGGAGAATCAAGTATGAGCAGGCCAGCAGTTTCATTTTATCGCGGCACGATAGATTAAATCCCCATAGAAGGCTACACTATTAATTTGTCTGTTACAAAGCATACTGCTAGACGTTATTTTAGAATGAATCATCTTTTGACTACAAAATTTTCACAGTAGAATCCCTGCATAGTGTACTTGATTCTAGAATAGTTTCTACCCCATGTCTTTATGGGTACACCTACAGAATGCTGCTATGTGATGTTTTAGGCGACTTTATGCCAGTGGAGAGGTATTTCTTTGTGTTGTACACGATTCCCCACAAGCATAGTTGTGCTAGAGCACACACACACACACACACACACACACACACACACACACACACACACACACACACACACAACCACATCACACACACACACACACACACACACACACACACACACACACACACACACACACACACACTTACACAGGCATACTTGTAGAAATGTAAGGTATTGATGTTTGTCGGATGTATGTGTTTGTGTGTCAGTACCAGGAATACCTTGTGGGGAACATCTTATGCAACCATGTACAATTTTGGATCCCCACAATGATAAGTAGAGTTGTGCTTAGTTAAGCAAAAATCGATAAACAAAAATGTCTTCAGGGGTACAAGTTAAAGAATGTTATATGATGTTTTAGACGAATATACAATACTGTATAGGTATTCCATTGTGGAGTATATGATTTACAGCTGTGTGAGAACACACAAACACACAAACAAACACAAACACACACACACACACACACACACACACACACACATATATATATATAAACACAAACACTTTGCGCCGATTAATAATTCATCGCAACACTATACTATTCATTTAATATTATTCATTTAATTCACAATTTTATTCATTTAATTTTGATATGACAGTTCATTTAATTTTATTTTCGAAAATTTCATGTTAATTGACTTAATTTTATTTAATTAATTCCGGATATTTGAATGGCATTGGGCTCAACCTTTCATCAGTTGATCCGATGAACTGTTCTCTTCTCTCAAAGCATCTGAAAATCAGAAAAAAATAGAGAAAACATTTTAAAAAATGTGGAAAAGCATTTTGAGTAACATGAATCTAGACGGGTTAATAAGGTTCATAGTTTTGTATAGTTTTGTATAGTTTTGGTCTGGATGAAATATAACTTATCTTCTATGCTGTTTTAGATAGTCTACGAATGCCCTAAAATGCATCTATTTTAGAAATTAGTAAGAAAATCGAAAAGTCAGTAGCTCCCGATCTCTTTTCACCATAGGAAATGCGGAGTAACAGGGATTTTCTTAAAGAGATATATAAGACTTATACGATGTGTAGGGTTAATGAGAGATATAAGACGTATACAATATGTAACATTTTGTGTAGCAAGGATGTATAAGATTAATGTTTAAGATTTTGTTGACAATGATACAATGAATAATAAAATATGGGTTATGGACAGAATTGAGCAATTGAATGGTTATCTCAGTTATCAATTTTCGTCTCCCTTGTGTTTACATAAATGCTTCATTGTGATTGTACTTAGTGATGTATAATGAAAAGAGTGAATGATGGTGTATTTGCTAGAGTTATCCTAGACATTTATTCTAAATTGGAATGAAAGGAAAATGCTGTTAGTGAGTGTATAATTTTAACAGAAAATGGTGCCTTTTTTGGAATTTTTACAGTCCATTTTGAGCATTTTAGTCCAGATTGAAAAAAAAACCTGTTGTTAGTGATACGCACCATGGTGATATAAAAAAAAAATCACATTTTGTCATTATGAACAATTTTTGGTAGGTTTGATAATGATGTCTATTATGTTTATTATGTCTGTGTCTATTATGATAATTATGTCTGGCTTTACAAATACCATACTTTGTGAAAGATCGTTAAGGATTCTATCGATGTTCAAGTTGAACATCATCTAAGTAAACAAATACATTAAGCAAGTATAGATAGCCAACATGTAAACAAATAAAAATAAAATATCGTGGGATGAGAATGAAATGGATATTTATATTTGAACTTTTGGGAAGGAGGTAGTCGTTAACACTTTACAAATTCTATGGCATTAGCGCTCTTTCCCTTCTTAATGGTTTATAATTAACAATTTTCTTGCTCAACCGATTACGTGCATGAATTCAAACAGTTATTAGTACAAATCGTGAAACATGGTTTGTAACATTGAACCAGATGACATCGGTATGTTACTTTGTTGTGTAAAAGTATATCTAAACAATACGAGAATATCAAACAACTTATACGCCATAATTTATTATACAAAATACCCCCTTATTCAGTTGAAGTATATTGTGATTGAGCCAACTGAATTAATATGAAGATGATGTTAGGAATATATTTTAAAATGTACAGAATTATTTTTTTTAAACACGTTTTAAACTATAGGGTTCATCCGACGGTTTACGAACTTTTACGTAGAGATGATGGGGAAATATTTGGCAGTTACACGTACGTTAAAAATGGTAGAGGGAACGTAAATGACCACGAAAATTTTAATCATACATTTAAAAAATATTGTGCACTGTGTACTTTCTTCTGTCTCCATGTAAAGTGAAAGTAATCTATCGGAATATATACACTCATTGTCTGCCGAGTAAAATGTGGCTCGGAACTGCGCCAGCTGGGAGTCTAGCTCTACCCCGAGTTACAGTGACTCGGATTTCCGAATTACTTTGTCTCGGAACGGTGTGGCGTCAACTCAGAAGCAAATCAATTCGAATCGAAGTATCTCGGAAATCCGAATCACTTTAACTCGGAATGGTGTAGATTCCGAGTCAAAAGTTTTACTCCGCAGAATAAGAGTGTATACTATATACCTCATCGCCCGTAGCCAACGAGGACACCATTTTGTCGTTTTTCCTGCTGACATGGTCCGTATTGCACCCCGGTGTCGAGGTTTCTTGCTAGGTGGCAAGGCTGCTTAGGCAATGCAGTACTTGGTCTCTTATTCTTGAAGCTTTGTGCAAATCCTGTATTGTAATTTTGAATAAAATTGTATTACACTGTCAAACGCGTTTGTAGCAATTAATCATTAGTGTTTAGAAAGTTATTGGAATAAAATGTTTAGAAAATTATATGTTAAGATTATTGACACTTAGTGTATAGAAATTGAACCGCGATGTTTTGTGATTTGATGCACAACGTTTAGCCTCCGAAGATGTTTATTAAAGACAATATACACACTGAGAAAACTAGGCTCAAATTTGCACCTTTAAAGGTGCAGACTAATGTCACACTGGGAGCACCTTTCAAAGTGCAACTTTGCACCTTTCTGAAAGGTGCAACCTTGCACCCGAAAGGTGCAAAGTTGCACCATAGAAAATAAAAAAGTATTCTTCTTTTTCTTGCAAACTGTGTGTTTTTGTGTGTGAACCGCAATTTACGCTCATGTCAGTGCTGTTTATAATATTTACATTATAATACCTTTATTAGTTAACATTTACAAATATTTAAAAACTCGTACAAATATGACCTTACCTGGACTCGAACCTGCAACTTTCCGCACGTGAGACGGACGCTCTACCCACTTGGCCAACACGCTGGCCGTGAAGGTGCATTATTTTCATCCTTTTAAGGTGCAAACTTTGCACATATAGGCCGTGTTCGTAATATATTCAAATTCCATGCATACCTTTTAAACAAAGGTTGTTTTTGACAACCTGAAAGCTTGTCTGAGCTTGTCTGACATAGAAAATAATATAATGTAAGCAAGTTGCATTTTCCGTATTGAAACTGTATTCATAGAAACAGATGGTAGAAATAGCTCACACCAGGTTTCAGAAGAGAAAACATCCATAAATTTGCATAAATGTGCACCTAAAAGGTGCAAACTTGCAAACATAATGGAGTGGGGCGAGCGCTCAGCCGTGAAAGGTGCAGAAGTTTGCCTATCGGCAATTAGCCGATAAAGCGATATCCCCCGTCGGCGATAACACACACCGTTGAATTCTGATGCGATTCGCTCTCGGGATGAATTACTTCCGGTTCCGTAAATTGTAACACAGTCCAAACCAACAAACATGTTATTTCAAACCTCATCAAATTCGTAATATTAATATCTTATTCCCGAGCAAACATGGGATTGACCTGATGAACAATTTTTGAGATGTTCTGTGTCCGCATTTAAGGACTTGTTTAAGAAAGTTTCCTACGACCGGTAAACGAAGGAATGAACTAACAACTCTCGCCAGGAAAGCACGAATGTTTACCCCCATTGAGAGAGAAATGCGACCACGGGTACACCGGATCGGAACGCGAACGCCGGTGCTGTGAGGCGACTGCCGGTGGCTCGTATAATGGTCTAAATGGAAGGGTTGTTATGTGAACGAACGACTTGGAAAAATATCATTCGCCCATTCGCAAGATTATACGAAAGATTTTGACACAAACACCAAGTATTAAAGAATTCAGTGTGTATCACGCTTGCTTAAACCGGAAGTTATTTCCAAGAATAATGGGTCCAAACAGTTAGAGCCCACATACGTTCAGATTCGTAGAGCTATATGCGATAGGGAGAATGTCTCGAATACAGCGGCAGAAATTGCTCTGCACCTATTTCCGCAAAGTTGCACGTTCTGCGCACCTTTATTTTTATGCCTCCGCAAGAAGTTGCCGGAGGCATTGTGTTTTCGGGTTGTCCGTCCGTACGTCCGCCGTCCGTCCGTCCGTCCGTCCGTCCGTTACCGGTTCTCGTTACCGCGATAACTTATGAACCGCTGATCGGATTTTGATGTAACTGGGACCAAGTATGTACTATGGGGCAACAATGAACTGATCAGATTTTGGAGCTGAAAGGTCAAAGGTCAAAGGTCACCGGGCCTAAAATGTGTCTCATTTGGGCTCGTTACCGCGATAACTTGTGAATGGCCAGGTGGATTTTGATGTAACTTGGGTGAAGTATGTATTATGACGCAACAATGAACTGATAAGATTTTGGAGCTGAAAGGTCAAAGGTCATAGGTCACCGGGCCTAAAATATGTCTGATTTGGGCTTGTTACCGCGATAACTTGTGAACGGCCGGTTGGATTTTGATGTAACTTGGTTGAAGTATGTATTATGAAGAAACAATGAACTGAATAGATTTGGGGGTTGAAAGGTCAAAGGTCAAAGGTCATCGGGCCTAAAATATGTCTGACTTGGGTTCGTTACCGCAATAACTTGTGAACGGCTTGTCGGATATTAATTTAACTTGGGTGAAGTATGTATTATGATGCAACAATGAACTGATAAGATTTTGGAGCTGAAAGGTCAAAGGTCACCGGGCCTAAAAATAATGTCTGATTTGGGCTCGTTACCGCGATAATTTGGTAATGGCCAGTTGGATTTTGATGTAACTTGGGGTGAAGTATGTATTATGATGCAACAATGAATTGATTAGATTTGGGGGTTGAAAAGTCAAAGGTCAAAGGTTACAGGGCCTAAAACATGTCTGATTTCGGCTCGTTATCACGATAACTTAAAGGCATGTTGGATTTGAATGTAACTTGGGTGAAGTATGTATTATATGGCATCAATGAACTGAATAGATTTTGGAGTTGAAAAGTCAAAGGTCAAAGGTTACGAGGCCTGATAGATGTCTGATTTGGGCTCATTACCATGTTAACTTAAGAATGGCTGGTCCGATTTTGGTGTTACTTGGGTGAAGTATGTATTGTAAGGTGTCAATTAAACAATCAGATTTCAGGGTTAAAAGGTCAAAGGTTGAAGGTCACAAGGCTCCATACTTAGTGTCTTTACCACAATAACATGAGAACGGCTTATCGGATATTGATGTAACTGGGATGAAGTAAGTGTTATAAGGTACCAATGAACTGATCATATTTTGGGGTTTAAGGCTCAAAGGTCAAAGGTCACGAGGACCCATACTTAATATCTTTACCACGATAACTTGAGAACAGCTTATCGGATATTGATGTACATGTGCCATTTTGATCTGTTACATTATTTTACTAGTGACAGCAAACTGTCGAAACTTTGTGTTCTTAGGTGTTTATTTGTAATCAAACACTTCAGATATGTCACAATTAGCAAAGTTTTACAATTTTATCAAAATAGCGCTTCCGACAATGTTATACACACTTAAACTAGAGCAATTCGGCTGCGCGCAGCGAATGGCTTATGCCTCCGCACCCACCGCCCAATTCCAAATCTTTGAAATGTACGGTCATCGGTAACCTTTGACCGTTTCACTCTGAAATTTCATGATTAGCCCCATAATACATTACTAGTACTTCCCCAATATTACATGTTAAG